>PVLC010005191.1:0-78392 GCA_004027655.1 Graphiurus murinus
TGTACTTATAAGATCACATCAAAGTCAATCACTATACTGACCAGGAGATAGGGGGAGGGTGGGTGGGAATTGGGGAAGGGTTAATGAGAAATATGTGCATGGATGTCTTTACCTGTACTAGTTTGTACCCAACAAAAATGTGTAATTAACCCTGTTGTACCCAAGAAATGTATAAAATTCCATGCTAAAAAATTAAAAAAAAATAAATTAAAAAAAAAAAGATGTTATCTTGGATTTGTGCAATATTTTTCCAGTTTTTTAAATTTATCTAAATAATCTGATTATCTTTTTGACCTTCTAAAACTTTAAAAATTATTAAACAGAAGAAATATGGAATTGGTATAATCAACTTTTCAACACATGAAAAGAGTTAGACTTATCCAGTGAAAGGGTACAAATAATGCAGCTACTAAAAATGGGGCACTTATCCAAGTACTACAATACTCAATTGTATAATTGAAGAAAATATTAACATAAACTATAGGGAACATGTGCATATTAGAGAAAATTATTTCTTCTTTTAAAATAAAATTTATCTGATTAATTCAGTTTGTTTATTCCGTTAAAAACTTGGGAGTTAATTTAGGGAATTTCAATTTGCAGTTAATTTTTTTTTTTTTTTTTTTTTTTGCTGTACTGGGGATTGAACTCAGGGGCATTCTACCTCCGAGCTACAACCCCAGCCCTATTTTTTATTCTTTATTTTGAAACCGAGTCTCACTAAGTTGCGGAGTGCCTCACTAGGTAGCTGAGGCTGGCCACAAACCCGGATCCTCCGGTCTCAGCCTCCCGAATGCTGGGATTACAAGCATGCACCACCACGCCCGGCTCTGCAGTTAATTTTGATAAATTTAAATTTTGACTTAAAATTCTTGCTATAAAACTCTATAATATTAGTATAATATTACCAATGTGAGATACATTAGTAGGCATAAATGGTGATAAATAAAATGATTTGTTTTATCAGTTCATTGATTTATATAATCTCTAGTACAAATCAATTAATGTATTGTCTTAACCTTTTTTTCACAGAATTTTTGAAAAACAAAAAAAGATAAACTGATAGAATATTTTAATGGTTAAATCAACTCTATCATTGTTCTTAATAGAATACAGAGAAACAGCATCAATAAACGCTTTGAAGTTCCAGGTAGCTTAGAAGAGGGCTTGTTTTAGCTCCTCTTGCCTCTTGTATTATGAGAAACAGTAAAACTTGTCCTGGACTCTTAACTCTGTTAGTTCCCTTGGGCCCACAGGTAATTGTGACTTGAGTTGGGGAATCCTTACTATAGGCTCAATACTTCTTCCTTCTATCATTAATCCATTCTGTGAATATAAAGTAATGACTGGGCTGCTTTTCTTGGTGGTAGGAAGTAGGCAAGTACATACTTGTCCCCTACATTTGTATTTTAGCAAGTACATACTTGTCCCCTGCATTTGTTTCATCTCGATTGGTAGGATGTTTCTCAACACTGGCAAAGAGAAGAGGCTGACTCCTGGACAGTATCTTATTATGATCCTTTATGCCCATTATAGGAAATTACAACAGCTTAGCCTAGCAAGCCTCATGGGGGAAAGTTTTCCTTCCCCACACCAGTCTTGGTGCCCAGCCAGGGTCTTGAAGTTTCTGGAGGAAACTGCAGTCAGGGAATTGTGTCAGAGCATCACACCCATTTTCATAGCTGGCCCAGGAATCTCCTTTAGGAGTTCTCTTTATTGGGGGCCTCAACTGAGAAGGTTTGCAATTGTCTCCGTTGAGGCTTTATTTTTTGAGGGGAGCACTGAAACCCTCTTTTTTTTTTTGTGGTACTGGGGATTGAACTCAGAGGCCTTCTACCTTCGAGCTACACCCCAAGCCCTATTTTTTACTCTTTATTTTGAAACTGGGTCTCACTAAGTTGTGGAATGCTTCACTAGGTAGCTGAAGCTGACTGCGAACCCGGATCCTCCAGTCTCAGCCTCCCGAATGCTGGGATTACAAGCCTGCGCCACCACACCCGGCTGAAACCCTCTTATCCACATCACTTCCATTTCTAGCCCTTCCCTATATACCCCTCTCCCTCTCCTTAGTCCATAAAATAGCAAAAGCCCTTTACAGTGAGAAATAATTTCCCCCTTGCTCATGTGTTGTTCCATGGGGGGAAATGGAACAGTGAGGAGCCATAACTACTCTCCTTCTTGGCCTCTTTCTTCTACTACTGCAGTAAGAGAGTAAAGGTAATCTCACTTTGGCTTGACATAACTAATCTACTCAACATCTGACAGCTCTCAACAGAAGGTTTAGAGAAAGCCAAGAGTCAGGGATACAAAGATGAAAAGACAAAGTAGACCATTTTTTGGCTAAGTGAAAGTAAATTTGCTCTATTGTTCCTGATCACTCGTCATTTATTTACATTTCATTTGATGGGAAAAGCTTTCTGGTAATAAAGAATATATACATTTGGGTAATTGTATATACATCTTTGAATGTAACTCTTTAGGTTTGTAGGTTATTGGTAGAGCACAAGAATCAAATATTAAAAATTTTCTTCCTGGGTTACTAGTTCTATATTGCTTTCTAGTTTCATCAGGAAATATATTTGTATGATGAAGTCAGGAATTTTAGCTTTGTATGTGAGTTAGGGAATGTTTCAAATATATATGTTCTCTATCAATATAAATTAAGAAATATTACTGGTATAGCTCCTGTAGACACATGTTTCTAAAAGAGAAAACTATGATACTAAATTTTCAATTCTACCTTTCAAATCAAATAAGAAGAAACAATGAAAATTTTGCAAGAAACTTCAGAGAATGTCTGAATGAAACATAGCTGGAGCTTTCCCCTTAAGGAGAGTTATCATAACTGTGCAATAAGAGTTAAGACTGTCATTGACATTTGAGATACTAACTCTGGCACTGGTAGAACTCTCAGAAGTCTCACGAAAGCTGCACTATGCTAACCTTCATGTAAGACAGAAATCTTCATTTCTTTCTCTAGTTACTAAGAAATATGGACCAGAAAGTTCAGTCTCCTGAACATCTGGACATCATTCAGAGGAATGATTCCCTATTAATTTCCCATCCCCTTTACCTCTCAGTTTGAAGTATATAAAGGAAATGAGCATGGTGATGAAGACCATCAGCACACACAGGATCACAATGATATCTTCCATCCAGATAGTATTCAACTCAAATAGTGGATCTGAAACAGGAACTAGGAAGGGATGCAAGAATTAGGAAGATTGCCGCTCAGAAAGGAGGGCTGGATTACAGATTTATGATAAATTTACTGTACAGGTCCCTATTGTTCTAAACCTTCTAAACTTTTGAGAGTGGAGGCAAAGGAGATTAGACTACATGGGTGAATCTGGAGAAGGGTATATTTGGGTAAAGCTGGAAGAGAGCTGTGAGGAAACAGATGCCTATTTTTCTACTCAAGCAATATGGAATTTGCTCTGACTGGCAAGAGTCTGAAGGGCAGATGTATACATCTGGGCAGCCACCATTCTATCTTCTGTCTGTATGGTCTTGACTACTCTAAGTGCTTTGTATAAGTAGATTCATATAGTGTCTCCTTTTTGTGACTGGTTTGTTTCACTTAGCATAATGGTTTCAAGCTTCTTTTATGTTATAACATAAGAGCCATTTAAAGCCATTTGTGTCTTTATTCCAAAGGAGAAAAATTAATCAAAAAATACTATAAAGAGTCTAGCACTAGCTTATGATTTTTACATTGTGATTTTTTTGGCTATAGCTCTACTTATCATAAGAAATTACTTTATCTCAATGATCATTAATTTTCATATATAATTTCCACGGGGCACGTAAAGATAATGTGGAGGGTACATTTCAAATGTTGTGTTTAGATGTCCCCAAACTTTCAATATTATCATTTCAATTTACCCTCAAAAAGAATCCAAAAAGGTAAAGACCAGTTTCAGGTGTCCATGTACACCATGAAGTTAAGAAAAATTCTTACAAACAGATGGAAAATTTTGAGAAGAAGGTTGTTTTCTTTGCATCAACCTCTGAAAGAAATCTGTGACCTAAACACTTCAACATATATTGAATTATCATCTCCTCTAGACTAAAAGTATGGGAAGAATTAGAATAATTTATTAGATAAGTGATTCTGACTGGATTTTTGTCAAAAATAACTATTTAATTGAAGAGATTCTTGTCTAGGAGCAGACATCAGAAAATTGTATCATTAAGCTTGTAAAATTTAGGAGGCTGGAATCTAAACCCTATGACATGTGATCCAAGGGCCTATTTTCCCTATAGCTCAAGCAAGTATCACCCCTTTTTGTCTGAAAGTCTTACCAGTGACTGGGCATTTGGAAGAGAAAATATTTACAGAAGGTTGTCATCTCCTTGATTTCACGTACCTCTTTCTTTTTTATAAAAACAAATAATAAAGACGGAGTCTGCTATCACTGAAGAAATGGTTATCAATGTGCCCGCTACACAAGGAGAATTCATGTTGAAGTAGCTACCTAAAGAAAAAGAGATATTGCAATCACTGGTTATTGGTGTGGAAACACTTTGGATTTGGAGTAAAATGCACTAATAAAGCAAGAGCTATATTTTTATGCTATCTTTCTGTATTCACTTAGAACAGGGTTAAGGTTTGGGGCCTAAAAAATCATAGAGTATTGATGATACAAACAAGAAGAAAAGCTGTTTTTAAGGATGGGACAGATTTTAGACGGAGGCTAAACAAGCCTGGAAGAAAGAAATTCATCTTTCTTCACTCTGATCCGTCAATCAATGGGCCTCCTTAAAGAGCAGGAGATGGAGTTATACACTTGCCATTATTATTTTATCTGGGTTTGAAAAAGGGAGGAGGATAACTCTGGAGACCTCTGTGATACCTAATACATTATAAGATCAAATCTCATAAGTAAAAGGGTCTTCAGACAGCTTTTTTTTTGTGTGTGTGTGGTACTGGGGATGGAATCCAGGGGCATTCTACCTCCGAGCTATACCCCCAGCCCTATTCTGTATTCTTTATTTTGAAACAGGGTCTCACTAAGTTGCAGAGGGCCTCACTAGGTAGCTCAAGCTGGCCACAAACCTATGATTCTCCTGTCTCAGCTTCCTAAGTACTAGGATTACAAATGTGGGCCGACACGCCTAGCTAAAATATTGCTTAAAATTTTATTTAGCACATGTCATAGTAGTATCATTTGGCTATGTCTTCTCAGGCTTACAACCACAAGTAGTGACCATTTTTCAGCTAGAGAGTTACAGCCATAGTTTAACTTAGTTAAACTATAGGATATGTGTGTTCATATAGATTATGATCAATCTTGTCTTCTACCATTATCAGCTATGTAATTTTAGGTGTGCTACTTAACTTAGATAAGCCTCACTTTTCATTATATGGAAAATTAGGATACTAATAATATTTAATTCAAAGTGTATTATAGAGATTAAATAACTTAATATTTCTAAACTTCTTAGAATAAGGTTTGTCAATAGTAAAAACTCATTTATGTTGTGATGCTCTTATGATGATGTTATAATTTCTGTCATAAAATTAACACTCCTCCTTGAAAATAATCCACTCAAAGTGATTCAAAAAACACCTTTTAGATAAACATGGAAAAATACTAGGGGCTTGATATACGTAAGTGAGGAACAGTTGAATACCTGGAGGCAATTTGCTTGGCAAAGGTCAATTTAGAAAGATCTTAGACTATAAATCTTTAAAGAGCTATTTAGGAAAATGCAGTTAGCATAAGAAGACTCAATGAAGCATAAGATATACAGAAGGATATCTTCAGCAAAGGGAAATACATTTAAGGGTATAATTGAGCAGAGAAATCACTTTTAAAATCTTTAAAACTTGGATAGTGTCAATAAGCAGACAAGCTAAGAGAGTTTACTTTCATGGAACAGCAACAAGCAGAAATAAAAGTTGCAAATATGTGAATTTCTGGTTCTTTCTAAGCCCCACGGATACAGTGGGTGGAAAATGGCAGGTATTTGCATTGAATAACAGATCTCAAGCCAGAAGAGCAATTGGAAATGTAAAGAGAAGCCTAGAAAGTTGGGAGAAGTGCAGATGGACTGAGCCCCGACTCCTTAGCTGATAGCTAAACTACACATGTTGGGAGGATATCCTGGGGGCCTGAGTCTGCTTTTGAGAGACAGAGCCATACCATAAGGGATCTGTGAGTTTGAAGTCTTTTAAATTGAACAGCCATCTTATTCTGTGTTCAATTTTCCTGTGAATCCTCCAAGTCCACTGACCTTTAATATGGCATAATTGAGAATGGATGACAACTTTTTCTCCTAGAAAAAATGTATCACCTGGTGTTGCAATAAGTGTATCTCTCTGTGTATAGTCTATCTTCCTCATGCTGCAATGAGTGATTGTGCAGCCATTTCTGCCATGTGTAGTGTAGAACTTTATTTCCTGCCCCTGTCAAGGTCACTGAATACTTAGAAGTCAAGTGTGGGAGCAGAGATAGTGAAGCAGAGGAAGGGCTGCATTCTCCAGTCACTCTATGGCAATGGCGATGCCACTTTACAATGAGGTGGGTGACTGAGGGAAATCACTGTAATTAAATATTCTATAGTCAGAGACTTGGAGAGACCAACAAATTCTGGTGTTTTGAAAGAAGGACTATGTCGAGCCAAGCTGGTGGTGGTAGCAATGCCAGCTCTTCATAGAGAGGAGGGATAACACAAAGGGAGAGAGAAACACAGTAGACAAATCTGGAATGGAAGTTCCTGTAGAATAAAAAGACCATCTTAGCTCAGCTGATTCAGAGGCTGCACTGTGAGCTGGTGTGTGAAAAGTGCTCTGTGCTTCTTAATATGGGAGTGGAGAGCTGAGGCAAGAAATCAGCTTATGGAGCTCATGATGGAGCTTGCTGCTGCAGAATCCCAGGAGATCATAGCAAATATTGCCACACTCCCTGCTGGTACCTACTGTGTGGCCTAGGCTGAAAATGTGGACTGCAATTGAAAGAGGCAAAGAAAATCAAGGGGGAATTCATGGCATGGTCATTCAGCTTTAGCTCCCTCTGTCTCTCCCACTTTGTGTCTCCCACTCTTCAAAACTACTTACATTTTGGTTTGGGCTCGGAAACACTGGGCAGCAAGATGGAGGATACCATCACCATTATAATTGTAACCATAATAGTTATCCAAAATTGCTTCCATGAAAATAGTTTATCTGAAATGGAGAGTTACAGATCTTATCACTTAAGAAACTTGGAGTGTTTGGACTTACCCAATTATAATTAGGGATGATGATTCATCTACAACATATTCCCATTCAAGATTTCATCACCATGGACTACTAGACCTAAACCAATTTGGAGAGGCAGTTATGATTGGATGGATGAAAAGTAGCACAGTCTAGAGTGAGTAGTTAATTAGTGCTTGGCTGGCGCAAAGGTGAGTGACGGCTAGTCTTCATATTTCCTTCTATCCACTCTGTCTCATAAGCTCTGTGACTAAAAGGAAAGAAATAGAGCTAAATTCTTCCCTCCAAACACCCACCTAAGGCTCAGATAAAGGTTTACAGGGATCAAAATAAGGTCAGTCTCAACTCAGTCCTTTAGTCCTTTTGTCTAACTGTCAGAATATATGTAGTCCTGAATTTTCCAATGTACTCATTGGATCTGAAAGTACTACTCTTTTTAAAAAAATTTTATTGGTGCATTGTAATCATACATCTTTGTTAGGTACCAGCTGGTAGAGGCATGCATGCACACATCACTCTTTTAGCCCTTCCCCAATTCTTGCCCCATTATCTCCCTCCTCTCTCCTTCTCAAGTTCAGTTTAGTGATGACTTTGATATGTTTGTGAATGTACATCATGTCCCGCCCCCATCACCTTCAGTTAAGTGATCTTCTTTGCTCATCTAAGGTTTCTCCTCTGTCTGGAGTCCCTCTTATGATCCACTTTCTCCCTAGCTTCCACATATTAGGGAGAGCATACAATGACTAATCTCACTTAACATAATGTTTTCTAGTTCCATCCACTTCCCTGCAAATGACATACTCTTGACTAAATTCAGAGACATAGTTTATATAACTTTTTTTCCATATGAACAAACATCTGCTTTGGCCTACCTGCTTGTGCATACTGTCAATGACACCTGAAATTTATCTGGAAATCTGAGATCTTTCTTCTTAGAGGAAAAATCCTGTCCTGCCTAGAATATGCCATTATGTCCTACAGTGCAGTCTGGGAAAATCAATCTAGGAGGCTGCTCTAGAGGCAATTAAGACTTCTGGTACAGAATTTTGGATATGTCTGCTGTGGTTTAACCTGGATTGAATTGATGCTTTCCATGCATGTAGTTCACAGGATTGAGGGCCCCATGACTTTAGAACTAATCCTATACCCAGATAAGTGACTCCCTAAACACAGTGAGAACAAAACAAACCTTTTCCATCTCACAAGTCAGAAGCAACGTCCCAAGTAAGAATGAATTTTATTAGAATCTTTTCTTCATCATAAGCTTTAACTCGCTTTCATGTATTCTGATATTCACTGAATGGGACATAAAGTCTCATTGAGACATCTCTATTTCCTAGAACTGTAATTAATTCCTTAAAGTTTGTGTTAATTGTAATTCTTTTAAAAGGATAGGTTTTCTAAAAAGTGCATATCTACTTTAAGAAAGTGTTAACTCAAAATATACCTACTATTTACTGAAACTGTAAATAAATTAACCAGTATTTCCCCCTTCTATGGACATAGGGAAGGTAGTTTAGTTTTTATCTCTTTTAAGAATCTGTCATTCTATTTTTGACATGATTATGCTATGAAGTTTTTTTTTTTTCTGGGAGAGCAAATGAAAAAATAGACTCAATAGTGTTTTGAACAAAGTAAACTGTCAGGGTAGTTATTTCTATTATAACATTCTTGAATTATACTATGACTTTCAGTATTTGGCTCCAACATTAATTTCATGAATATATACAAACACTAATCCATGTATATTTATTTGGGAGTTTACAAGGCACTCCTTTGGGTCATTTCAAACATTTAAGTATCAATTATTGACTGGGTTACTATATTTGCCATAAAATATTTGAATCAGTTAGGATATGTCAGTGTATAAAACCAACAAAAATCCCTACCTTTATATTTTTCAGAGGGAGATAGAAGATAATAATAAAGTTACGTAGCAAGTTATAAGGTAGCAATACTAAAAATCAAAAATTAAAAAAAAGAATAAGGAGCTAATAAGAAAGAGTGGGGTGAAGGTTGCATTTTTTAAGGTTTAACAAGGAAGTTCTTATTAAGAAAGTAAGAGTTGAACATAGATTTGAAGGAGATAAGGGAAGTAGGTGGAGTTTATAGCATTCTAGGAATAGAGAACAATGATAGTAAAGACTCTAAGACAGGAGTTCTTCTGCATGGATGGGGACAGCAACAGGTCTGTGTGACTAGAGTGGGAAAAGAAGAATGCCAGGAGATGATGTAAAATAGACAATGAGAAAAAAAGATAATTCAAGGCATTATGGGGCATTTTATTCTGAATAAAACAGAGAACATTTTGCATGGTATTGAACACAGGGTGATGTTTTATGTTCATGTTTTAGGGGGGTCTTCCTATCTTCCTGTTGATCATATACCACATGGACAAGAGTAAAGATAGATGACTATTCAGCTATTGCTAAAACTCAGACCAGGGTATGGTGTCTCTAATTTGGATGAAAGTAATAAAATGACAAGTGATCAGACTCAATATATTTTAAAGGTAGACCACCTGTTATTTCATGGCAGTCATTATGTGAAATATGAGAGAAAAAATTGGAGTTAAGATAACTATAAGTATTTTGTTCCAAGAAGGTGAAAATATGAAATATGATTGGGAAGGCAATAAATTTAGCAAGTTGGGAGGTAATCATGAGTTTAGTTTACAACATATTTGATTTGGGATAGTTCTTAGACTTTTATGTTGAGATGCTAATTTTGGAGAAAAGAATAGAGTAGGAGAAAGAGTCTGGCCATGAGATATAATTTGGGAATCCATCATGATATTGATGGTGCTTAAAGTCATCAGATAGAATAAAATTATAAGAGAGTAAAGGATCAAAAATTATGTACTGGGAACTCCAATATTAAGAAGACAAAGTGAAAAAGATAAATGTAGCAAAGAGAATAAGAAGGACAACAAGCAGAATGATACATAAAACCAAGAGCAATAATGTCTTAGAAATCAAATGAGGAAAGCAAATGAATTTTTGTTTCTTTTATAAATTGTATGGCAATGACTATTATTTGAAAAACAAATAAACAGGTCTCACTTGATAGGACAATGCTTGTACTTTCTTCTTGGCCAGTTAGAGGGTTTCGAAGGTAACAAGTGACATTCCTATGGGATGTGTCACTAAGAAGAATCATCATCTTCATATTGAACAATTTGTCTTTATCCTGTGAGTGGGATTTTGCTGCAGGTGGAAGGATCTCTCCTCTGCTATCTCTCCATTCCATCTGGGGCTGTGGGAACCAACCTCCTGAACGGCACTCCAGTATAAGACCTTTGGTATTAGGAGGATGCACAATAATCTGTATGTCTGAACTTGTAGCTAGTTGGATACAAAGGGGGAAACCATATTTTAGGTGAAGGAAAGGGGAAACAAAACAGAGAAATAAAAGCCCTCCTCTTCCATTTTAATATCAGTGTTCTTGGACATATTGATAGTCAAAACTCCGTGGAGTTCTTATGGTCAAATAAGAAAAAGGATAAGTCATACAAATGGGTCATGATATACAACCAACAACTTGTACTAAATAAATCAGATAAAAAAATTCCTATTTGTTTATCCACTCATTCAAAAATACTTATAGGTTATTAACTTAATTTAGGAGGTTGAGGTAGGTTCATGGATTATAATAACGAATAAAAAATTAAGATTTTCATCTTTATAGAATTTATAGGATAATGTATTTCATCTTCATCACCAGTCACCTTTGAGCCACATTATGAACCCATGTTTGCAACTTAAATTGAAACTTTATATGTTCTTTGCATATAAATAGTATTTAAATATACTATATTTTAAATAAAATAGGTAATACTCTAGTGTCATCAAATTATAATACATATTAATTTAGAGAAAATAAATCTTTAAAACATTTCAGGACATTGCCTAGGACACAGACTTGCCTAATGGATGACACAGAAAGACTGAATAGAGATTTAAAGTATAACCACAAAGCAACTCTGTCTAAAAAACTTCTGTAAGAATAGAAATAGTCTATATCTGTGCTAATACAAGAGCTGCCTACTACATGAGACTATTATGCACTTAAAATGGGGCCAGTGAGATTTTACTTAATTTGAATATAAATATAATTTGGCAGCTCAGATGGAGACCATAAAGTCAGGTGCCATGTGCTATCCGATAAAGATGTTAAATGTGAGTGGATCTGGAGCCCTACGTTTGTATCCTCACATTTAAAAAAATTTTCCGTCTACTCCAAATCCTCTACCTCTCCTCCATTTCTTTGTCATTCAGAATAATTTAAAGGGTAAGGAGATTGACTTAAATGCTTTATATTAGCATATACTATATATTTGGCATATACACCTGAAGACATTGAAGAATATAAAGTCTTCTTGGAATCAATTTAGGAAAATTAATCTGGTACTAATCAGTTAGCAAATTGAAATATGGAGAAATGAGAACATGAATTACTATTAAGGAGACTATTGTAAAGATTCAGGTCACTTGTAAAATCACATTTTACTAAATTGCTGTCAAAAATAGTTAAAAGGATAAAAACAAGTCCTAAAAGGAAACCATTGATCTTTTAGAAATCTAAAAATGTATGTAGACATAAAAATACAGATATTTACTCATAGAGTTGATTTCTGACCAGACTGCTTTCTCCAGTTCCAAAATTAAATGCATGAATTTAAACTTGCTAGCCAAACTGTGTAATGTGGAGATAATCTGAAATACTGAGGATTTCCCTAATACTTGTCCTTATATGGGTTTCAGTGGATGCATAGACACCTCAGGAGGATCCATCCTTACCTGTGACCTTCACTTCTGTGATGTCTTCCTCATAGAAATCACCATCTCTGAAGAGGCAGCGGTATGGCCCATCATCAGCAGCACTGACATTAAAGATCCTGAGGGTCACTTTACCTTCTCCAATGGCATCTTTCAGGAGTTCTGTCCTCTCCACATACCTGGAGATAGTTTTTCCATACTGGTCTTTACCATCACTGTACAGGTATATGGGTTGTGTGTAGCGGTCCCGGAACCAGCGGATCTCCATGTGTTGTGCACTCCGTGGTGGTGACAACTGACAACTAAGCTCAACATCTCCACCCAATGGAGTCAAGACTGGCCCCTTTAAGGCATTCACTGTGAATTGTTCTGGGAGGGGAAACAATAACCAAAAGATGAGAGTATGAATCAGAACATATCTTTTATATTGTGTGCACATACATATACACACTCACATGCACACTTTTTGAGGGTTAATTCTTTGCCTTAAAGACATCTTAATTTCACACTTGACTTGAATGGTAGTTCATCAGATTGCTTCCTTTAAGAAATAGGAAAATGTTTTCCACTGCTGCTAAATAATTTATATTTTTGTTAACCCAAAGTGTAATAATTGCTCTTTCTTCCATTTTATTTCTTCATTCATTCTAAACCTTCTTTCTCTCAGCTTTTAAGATTTGCTGCACTTTCACTATAATGGATCTATGTATGAATTTATGCTTCTTTTTCAAGGTAAGCTTCATAAGGTTCTTGAATTAGAGGATTCTTTTAGTTCTGGAAAATTCTTATCCAATGTGTGTTTACTTTAATATCATGTATTCTCTATTTTCTTTTATTATGAAACTCCACTCTTTTGGGCATTGCCAGCAAGGCATCTAAAAGTGATACCACCTGCTCTTCCAAGTGTCCCCAGGTTAATACATTTCATTTTCTATTTTTTTCTTTTTGATACCACTTGATTACACAGATGTTCTTCAGTCTAGAGACTAAAAAACTCTCAAAGTTGATATTTAGTCCCTGACTGAAATAAGATGTAAGAATAGGGGACATTTTAGACCCTCTCATGTTTGTCCTCTGCCATACTCCTTGAAGATAGGATGAAAAAATAGTTGGTTCTCTTAGTACTCTCCCTTTCCTCTTCATAATGGCCATTTTTTCTCTTTCCATGCCACTTGGTCATGATTACCAAATCATCATAGGCTTTTCTCACCCTGGAGGGCTAAACAGTCTCAAGTATCAATATGTAACTGGTCAACTAATATTTAAAATATTAAATATTATTTTGTATATGTAAAGAAATGCTTTGTTCATGGCCTAATCCTCACATTATTATATGCATATATAATAAGTCCTTGGAGATAATTTTGAATATTTAAGCATTGCTAATGAATTTAATCTTACGTCCTTAAACATTCATCTGTTGATGGACATTTAGGATGATTCCATAATTTGGTTATTGTGAATTGTGCTATGATAAACATGAGTATTCATGTATCTTTAATTCTTTTGGATAAATGACAGGGAATGGTAGAGTTGAATCTTATGGTAGTTCTATTTTTAGTTTTTTAAGGAACAAATGCATTGATTTCCATAGTAGCTGTCTTTTCTCTAGTATATGTTTTGACTATTTTGTGAAAAATCAATTGGCTATAAGTGTGAGGATTTGTTTGTATCTTCCATTCTATTCCATTGTTCCATGTGTCTGGTTTTGTGCCAATATCATGAAGTTTTTGTAACTATATCTCTGTAGTATAATTTGAAATCATGTATTGTGATGATGTGTCCAGTGGCTCTTTTTTTTTTTTTTTAATGATGATTAAACCCACGGACATTCTACATCTGAGCTACACCCCTAGCTCTATTTTATTTTTGAAACAGGGCCTCACTGAAGCTGTCCTTGAACCTGTGGTCCTCCTGTCTCAGTCTCCTAAGTACTGTGATTATGAGTGTGCACCACCACTTCTATGACCCAACAGCAGCAGCATGGTTCTTATTGCTCAGAATTGCTTTGGCTAGTCTCATTCTTTGTTCTTCTATATGAATTTTAGGACTGTTTTTACTAGTACTATGAGACATTATGCATTCCTATAATAAATTTGAAGATTTCAATAGTCATCATGGAAAAAGATACAACCACAAGGTGGCAGTGACACACAACAAGCTTCTGTTTGGACAACACTGAGGGCTGCAAAAGGAGGGAGTCATCACACCATGAGACCTCCTAGTGGTGCAGGAGCCCAATATCCAGGAGGAGAGAAGGGCTGAAGAGCTTCCAGGACTGCAGAGAGGGTGTATGTGTCTAGGTGACACCATTCTAGTAGGGAGTATCTGGGTCAGAGAGTTACAAGGGCATCAACAGAGTTTTTACAATTATAGAGTTTATCTTTATAGCTAGCAGATGTTGGAGGCAGTTTCATAGGGCATACAAAGCAGGCAGGCATGAAATGGCTAGAAATCTACCTGTTTGGGATATATTTAAAACAACTAGATGTGTGAATTTTTGAGTTTAACATTGGAGGGCTTTTGGGCTAATTGGGACCAGGTTTGGGGAAGTGAGAAATAGAGTGTACACAGAGACTATCTTTGGTTCATTTGTATAAGAATTTGTTAAGACTCAGAGAATGGTACAACATGAGTAAATCCTAACACAAACTTGAGCTTTAGTTAATAATAATCTATTAATATTTGTTTGATTATAATAAATGTATATACTAGAGCAAGGTGCAAAGAATAAAGGAAACTGCATGTGTGTGGTGAGGAAGTGGAGAAGAAGCAGTGGGATTACATGAGAACTCTGTATGCATTCTGCATATTTCTTATAAACCTGAAACTACTTTAGAAAATAAAGTGTATTAACAAAAGTCAACTAATAGTGGATCAAAGATCTAGGAAATAGACAAGAAACTTTGGAACTGCTAGAAGAAAATGGGGTTAGTATTCCATCATACAGATGCTGGCACTGAGTTCCTAAATATGACACCTAAAACCCAGCAAATAATACAAAATTTATAAATGTGATAGTATCAAATTAAAAACCTTCTACATAGCAAGGGAAACAATCAAGAATATGAAGAGAGAGCCTACAAAATGGTAGAAAATGTTGCCAGCTACTCTTCCTCTGAAAAGGGATTAATGTCCAGACTATATAAAGAACTCAAAAAAAAAATCAATCAATCAATATCAATAAATGGGTAAATGAACTAAACAAACACTTCTCAAAATAAGAAATGGCCAACAAATATATGAGAAAATGTTCAACTTCTAGCAATCAGGAAAATACAAATCTAACTATACTGAGATTTCATCTCACTCCGATTAGAATGGAAATCATCAAGAATACAAATTAAGAATTCTGACAAGGATACAGGGGGGGAAAGGAACCTTTTTACATTGCTGGTAGAATTGTAAATTAGTCCAACCTTTATGGAGATCAGTATAGAGTTTCTTCAAAAGACTAGGAATGGAATCACTATATAAAACAGCTATACCACTTCTCAATATATTTTCAAAATGATTTAAGTCAGCATTCTATAATGCGACATGTTTTCCCATGTTTACAGCAGTACAATTCACAATAGCCAAGTTATGGAACCAGTTTGGGTGTCCATCGACAGATGAAGGGATAAAGAAATATGGTATATAACACAATGGAGTTTCCTTCAGCAATAGATAAGAACAAAATTATATCATTTGCAGAAAAATGAATGAAACTAGAGAACATAAACTAAGTGAGATAAGCCAGACTCTTAAAGTAAAGAACAATATGTGCTCTCTCATATGTGGGAGGTAGAAAGAAAAAAGGAAAGAAAAAGGACTTCATGGAAATCAAAGAGACAAGTAGACTAGAGGAAGAGGACAAAAAGAAGGAAGAAGGAAGACAGAGCAGCATAAAGAGGAATTAAATAAACCAAATTATCCTTTGTACAAATTCATGGGAAAATATGTCACAATGAATCTCACTATTATGAATTATAGTGCATCAATATAGAGGTTAGAAAAGAAATCCCCCAAATAAGTAAAAGTGTATTCAACTTTAAAAACAAATTAAGAGACACTGGAGGATAAAATAAATGAGTACTTGGTGGAAAGTTTTGTAATTCACAAAATAAAACAAAAATCCAAAGCCAAAAAATTCTACACATCCAAAATATAATTTCAAAGTCCATTGATCATAAACTTGGCAGAAATACATGAAGAAATAAATATATCAAAAAGTAATTCTTAATACTTAGGAGTTCTTATAAAGCAATAACAAAAATATCAATAATGAAAGGAAGATAAAGACTTAGCTCATAAACAGGTAGTTCAGAGAAAAAGAAATACAACCTTTTGAAAGATAGTCAACCTCATTTGTTAATAAATTATTAAAATGTAATCACTGTAAGATTATGTTCATCCATAATTTTGGAACATATAAAAACTTTGATATCATCATACCCACCTGACAAACTCACATATGCCATTGGTAGACACGAACATTGGTAACTATTTCAGAATAGCTTTTTCAAAATTGTAACAATAATAATAATAATATAATAATAATAATATAATAATAATAATAATAATAAAATAGCACATAAACTTTGTTCAGAAATTCTACTCATAGGAGTATATCCTACATTTGCATTCACAATTTAGCTCAAAACATATGTATAATGATGCTTGTGGCAGTCATTTTTAATAGTGAAAGACTAGATACAACCTAAATTTGTATCAGGAAAATTTTTACCACCTAAAATGCAGCTTTTGCTATAAACATTTACATTTTTACTTTATTTGTTGTCTCTGGCTTTGACTATAGATCATTTTTGGTAGAAGGGACATTGTTTTCTGGATTTATTTTTCAGTGGATTCATCATTGGTGAATAGAAATGCTAATTATACTGATTTTTTGTAAGTCTAGTTATTCTACTAAGTCTGTTTGTCATCTCTAGAAATCTTCTGGTTGAATTTTTTATTTTCTAAGTTAAGGAAAGATAATTTCAAATTCAGCAAAGATAACTTCAAATTTTCTTTCCCTATTTGTGTTTTCCCTATTTGTGTTTTTTCAATTCCTTTTCCTGACTTAATGCTGTGGCTAGAGTTTCAAGTACTATATTGAATAGGAGTGTGATAATGGGCATTCTTGTCTTGTTCCTAACCTTCTTTTATGTATCTATACATAACCTATATTTATTTTTATTTTGTACCAACTTACAAATGCAAATTTTCATTATCTACCAAGATACCACCAGCCTGTATCAGCTTTTCTTATCTTTTTCCTTTCTTTATTAATAACTATTATGTATCCCAAAATGGAGTCACATCTTGAACCACTTCCTCTCTTTAAAAGTGCTACATAGATCATATTGCCTCTATATAAACATTAGGTTCATGAGGATAAGTATTAGGTCTTAATTTATTTTTCTTGGAACCTAGCACAACTCTGAGTAAAGTAGACTTGCTCATTAGGAACAATTGATTCTTCCTAAGGATAAGCTGGATTCCTATGGTACCCATCTTCATTTCAGTATGATATATTAAATATTAAGATTAACAGTCAAAAAAGTGTCCTTTTTATCTGTTCCTTGTTTTTCCTGGCATACTTTACATTGATAATGCTCAGAAGGGAAATGAAAGTTCATACCTGTACTCACTATTACCATCTGAAGAAGGTATAGGACAACAAAGTGTCTGCAGAAAAGTAGTGCTGAAGTTTCCATTACACCTGTGACAAGAAGTGAGGCAAGTTCACAAACAGTGGTAACAGGAGTAAGAGGTTGCAAAATTAATATCTCCACATTATTCAACAGTGATTAACTCTCAACAAGAGTAGCAAGGTAATAAGTAAGACTCCCAGATAGATTTCAATTTCAGACAAAGAATGGATAACTTTTAGTATAACCATTTCACTTATAATACTTAGTGTCCTGAAATTTTTATTTGCTAAATATGGCAACCTACTTTGATGAATGCTCAACATAATGAGCAGGTCCAACCATAAGCTTCTTTCTCATTAAAGGGTTACTTTCTCTCAGGCTAAATGTTGTTTGTCTTCTGGTTTTGTAAACTTCATTGAGTGATTTACTTCTCCAGACAAAGTGACAGTTTCAGGGAACAGATCCCAATCTCCAAACCCTTGGTGGTGTAAGTATATGTCATATTTAGTTATATGTACTTACACAGAAAAATCTAAAAACAGAAATTTACTCTCATTATTAGGGGATGAACCAAATGACCATTTAAGAGAGGGATCTGATTTTCTTCCCCATAGTTGTTGCAATCCCTCTGAATTTTCTGCTCAGGGAGAACTCATAGTTAGAGACTGATTTGTGGATCCACATGGTCAGTAAAGAACAAAGGAGAGAATAAATTTGTCTTCCTAAATGTGAAGGCATTTCATCAGTTGTATAATAGTGACATAAGACTTAAAAGACAAATGTTATATTTGTGTATTTCTACCTCAAAAACAAACAAAATAATTAACTTGCTTGGTGCTAGAATTATAGAGAAGTGGACAGATATTTAGATGGTGACAATAATGTGAATATACCACACTATGCATATGGCAGCTCTAGTAACCCTGGAGAGCCATTAACTCTGCAACACTATGACAGGGAGAAGATATGCAGAGGTGGTATCTACATCCTGAAAAGTGAGGTAACTTTCTTATGAAGGATAAAGGCATTGAGGACTCCACCAGATTCAATACATAGAAAACTTACTGAGCAAGGGAAATTGAAACAAGTCGAGTAAGACTGAATAGTAAGGCAGAGAGCCAATTTTGAAGGCTTCACATGCCAGGTTAATGAATTTAAGTTTTATCCCCTTGGTGAAGGAAATAGGTGTTGAGCAGTAATATGCACAGTGGTCAAAAGTTTTGTAATGGCACTACTTAAGTTAAAATTCTGGGCTTAATATTTAGCTATATGAACCTAGGCAAGTTTCTAAAGCTGTGGCTCCACTTTTCTACTGAGGATAATAATTTCTTCCTCATTCTATTTATTATTGAAGTTAGTAGATTAAAATATCTAAAGTGGTCATAATTATGCTTGATAAGTAATATACTATAAAGTATAAGTACTATAAAAAACTCAAAGACTACACGATATTGGTTTTCTTATCATTTTAGTATTCTTGAAATTTAATGGTATTTAAGAGAGATGAAAAGTGGAGACTTTGGAACCAGACTCACATCCTGGCTCTACTACACAAGACTGTGTAAGCTTGGATTATTTATATAACTCCTATGCTTCATTTTATATTTTGAAGATCAAATAATAAGCTTATAGGTTCCATAGGATCAAATTAGTTACTTTTATGTTTGAATCAAAAACTGAGTCAAAATAAATGCTTAAGAAATATCTCTTAGAGAAATATTTATAGTCATGGCATAGCATATCCAATTTTCATATTTGAAGTAGATTCTGAAGGCTAAGGAAGGGCTGGATGCAGGTCTACCACACAGCAAGCTATAACAAATATTTCAGCCCAAGTAGGTGATGCTTGGGAAAGACTAAAAGATTGTGACATAAGAAAACAAGGATACAACTCCTCAGACTTAATGAGTCTCTGAATGTAGGAAACAGTAAAGATGTATTTTTCATATGACTCTGAGTTCCTGGAAGATGTAATTGGGTGGAAAGTTTGTGTCATTAGTCATGATAAGAAGCTGGGAAGAAAAGTAATTGAGCTTTGAACAGGTCAAATTTTATATTTTTATGCAGTTGTTTTATTTATCCCATTGGTTTTAATATACATTATACTCTGCTACAATAATTAAGGCACATGACTTTACCACTATATTTTTTATGTTTTTACATATAAGAATTATATCTTCTTTTTCAAAGTATGCTATAGAATCCTGCAGTATGCAAGTGTATGTTATATGCAGTGGGTAATCTCCTATATGCTTCTCTAGATTCAACCTCCATTTTTTTTTACACTCTGCTTTGTTTCTCAGAAAATGGAACTTTAAGGATTACAGCAAATAGGTCTCTTTCCAATGGTTTCTGATGAGCTTTAGCAACCAGAAATACTACTATGAATAAGAATAAGAATAAGAATAAGAATAAGAATAAGAATAAGAATAAGAATAAGAATAAGAATAAGAATGAGGAGGAGGAGGAGGAGGAGGAGGAGGAGGAGGAGGAGGAGGAGAAGAAGAAGAAGAAGAAGAAGAAGAAGAAGAAGAAGAAGAAGAAGAAGAAGAGAGGAGAATGAGTTTGGAATATTTATTCTCTCAGCTCTTTTTTTTCTGGATTGCTGTGGTGAGCTCTATTACCTTCCCCCTCCTTACACACACACACACACACACACACACACACACACACACACACAATCTATAGCCTTCCCTGCCCAGAGATTTTATTTAGTATGTCCTGCCTTTCTGCTCCTTCAGGCCTAGGGGTGGTCACATTCCCTTTATTTTAGGTCCAGGGTCCTACTCTACTTCTCAAAATTTCCCTATATCATATTCGAACATTTGTAAATAAGCTCCTTATTTTATACTTCTCAAATCTGACAATATCATTGGTTTCATGTTAGAACCCTGGCTTATACAAGAATTGGTACAAAAAGTAGTTCCCAGAAAGAGATTCTCAAAACATGTTCCCAAAATTGTGTTTCTCATGCATTAGAGGAGGGCACAGCTAACCTCCCCCCTGGAGAGGATGAGAAAGAACCATGTACAGCATGCCATGGCACCAAACCCACCCAGATTACCAATACTGGTGGTGCAGGATCAGGTACAGAGAAAGAAAGTAAATAGCTTGGTTAGTAGGCAAAAAAAAAAAAAAAGTTGTAGAGTTCTCTACCTTCTATGACTATCCTACAAGATAGACACAAGGAAATGGGAAAATTAGAAGCTATGAAAGTACAACTGACAACATGTTTGGAGAACCAGTGCTTCTTCATTGCAGCTGTGAAGGAATCCCTCATCTTCTCTCTACTCATAAGAGATGGAAATAAGGACTGAATCTAGGGTTGGTCTGTTTTTAAGGGTTGCAGAGTTGGAGCAATAATTAAAAGCTCCATTCTTAAAGGCTCTTGAACTAAATTAAGAGCATTCTAAGGCAGCCTAAAACCCTGAGGCACTGACTGAAGGCATTTGGGCACATGCTGACAGTGTCATGTATGGGGTTAACAATACAGATTTCCTTGCTGTCAGAATTATTGAACTATCATTCCTGCTGAGGGTACAGGTCCTTATTTTCAGAAGACTGGTGGTTAGATGGTGGCTTCCATCATAAAGGAGATATTAATTTATGCTCACGGAGTTAATATTTACTCTCTAATTAAGTCTGGGTTCTCTGCTAGTGTTACTTCTTCATGCACAAAACATAATACACTTGCTAAATGCTCTTTTTGTTTCCCTGGTATTACATGCAGCATTATCTCTGGCCAGGAGTTTCATTTCACAAGGCAATGAAACAATGTGCTCAGGACCATCACGGAATAGAAGTGAGTACCACTCATGAAGAGAGAACCATGTCCCTAAATCCCACTAAGTCCTCTTACTTACTTGAGCCTGTAATCCCAAGTCAGTTCTCCGTTGTCCTATAGGAAGAGTCCCAGTTGAGTCATCTGAATTTCTGAGTCTTTCGGTAATTTTCTTGCAGCCAGAGCGAGTTCTCACAAGTAAGATGAGGACCAGGCACACAAACTAGCAAAGTCCCCTGTCCTGTTGTCCAATTCTGGGCATATGACTCTGCCAGTCTTAAGTCCCTTTCTAAAGGAAATTCCCAGTGGACTGGCTGCATCTACCTGTGGGTGGAACCCTTTGCTCAACTCAGTTATTGTACCTGCATTACTCAAGTGCTAACATGACTTGCCTTACTCGGGGAGGAAGAAAAACAAACTGATGTATACCTTTCACGTAATTAGTGTTGAATAAAGGGGCTATGATAAAAATGGTTTTGAATACTATACCTTTATATGGAGAGGGAAAGAACAGAGCTATAGAAGCATTAAAAAGCACAACATTTAGATTAGGCATTTAAGGAAGGCTTTAGAGAGCTGATAATGGCCAAGAAGAACCCTGAAACAAAGTAGACAGTCAGCCTAGACAAGAAAAGTAGCAGAGGAGATTTTCCAGTTGAGGAAGCAACTTGACTTTGCAGACAAAGGGAAGATGAATTCAGAACATTTCAGGAAGTTGCCTGTGGCTGGAATGGGAAAGAGGGTGAGAAGGAATGATGAGAGATGAACTGTATATATATATATATATATATATATATATATATATATATATATATATATATATATATATAAAACTGTGGAGTGTAAATTTAAAATACACATGATATACTTGAGTGTATGTGCATACTTGTGTACTTTAGTTTTGTATAATATATAAAAGAGCAGGTCATCTCCTGATGACCATGGCTATCATATGGGCTCCACTGGAGTCAGAATCCCCAAATCTTACCATTTATTCTAGTTCCTGAATTCAGCATGCTTCTGTTCTCCAAGTACGTCTGGTAAAATTTTACCTCATTTATCCCAGGAGCTGTTTTCCAGCACATTGATTGTGTCTAAGCTGTTTCTCAGCACTTCGAATCAAGCATAATGGGTGCTAGGACCAGCACAGAGAATCTAGAGAGCAGTTGTGAAGCATAATTGCAACCATTGCCCCATTTCTTGTTCTGAGATGGAATATAGAAGCTCCTCAATTGTTCTAGCAGCATTAACCCAGAGTAATTCCTGGGGCTAGTCCCAATTAAAAAGTCTTTACATTATTTTGATTTGTTCTATGAAATGGTTACACCTTCTATCCATTTCCTGCCTCACCTTTTCACCATGCATTTTTAATATCCCTCCACATCAGATTTTACACTCAATTGAAAATCATCTGTGAGGCACTTCAGAACTACTCTGGGGTGGGTGGGAATGCCATTGGTATTTTAAAAGTTATCCCAGGTGATTGCATTGTACAACTCAGATGTAAATCTATCCTTCTATAGCCAATGGATATTTCTAACTTGCCCTTAAAAGTTTCCGGGGCATGTGACAGGAAGAATTATAAGAGGAAGGGTAATGGTGTTTTCTCAACTGGAGAATTAGCAATTAGTTCCAGATCCCATTGGCTTGGATGTGACTATGATTATATTCTAGTTATGTGTGTGGGAATGTGAATATGCTTCATCTTGCAATGAGAAGTGGTTTCATGTGTAGTTATCTCCACCTATTAGATAAGATAATGAGAACACTTTCTCTTCTTCTCTATTTACAGAATCTAAGATTGGGAAACTTTGTTCTACATAAAGTAGAAGTGCTTACATGACCATCAAAAGTTTTGCAGATATTTCACGTAAGTCAGTCATCATAAAATAAAAAAATGATGCTGGGCATGGTAGCATATGCCTTGTAATTCCAGTACTTGAGAGGCTGAGATAGGAGAACCGCAGGTTTAAGGTCAGTCTCAGCAATGTATTAAGACTCTCAGCAACCTAGAAAAACTCTGTTTCAAAAACCAAAAAATAAAAAGGGCTAGGGGTGTAGCTCAGAGATAAAATGTCTGTAGGTTCAAGCCCCAGTACCCCCCGACACACAAAATGATGAATAAAACCTTATCTAAACTTAAAGTTTACACTCATTCGAATACAATGTCATGGACTCTGATGTCTGCCATAAAGTCTGAAGTGTGGCCTCAAATTTAAGATTAAGAAAAGGTTGAATAATCAGTAAACTTATAACTTTTCTTGATCCCTGTTGAGTTTTCAGGGAGACAGGCCACCTGAAATTCCCAAGAAGAAATGAAGCAAAAGCACCTGGGGCAAAACACAAGATTGGAGAGGAACAATAATTCACACTGGTGTGACAAATTCAGCTCAAATTGACATACATGTTCAAATTTCCACACATGCTCAAGTTGATATATATTGATGCATATGTTCTAATGGACACACACGCTCAAGTTGACACACATGTTCAAGTTGACGCACATGTCAAAATTGGCATACATGTTCAAATTGACACATATGTTGTTCAACATCAAAATTGACCCACATGTTCAAATTGACACATATCAGAATTGACATATATCTCAGGATTAGCATGCATGTTTAAACTGACATACATGTCTTATTGACATGTCAGCATTGATATACATATCTTAATTGACACACAAATGTCTCTTTCCAACACTAGGCTTGGTGGGATCTCTTTTTAGCGCACCAGATTCTCCCAGAAGGCCGGTGCAATAAGGCAATAGTAAACTGCTAAAAAATAATTTTAGGTGTGAAAAACTGTTTCAGTTAGTATAATGGCACAATACCAGGTAACAGTGCCCTCAGGATGTCAACCTGTCTCCTTGACTTTGTACAAGAACAAAGCCTCAGCACACTGCCAGGTCCCTCTACTTCTCCTAGGTGATACCAAACCTAAGAGTGCATTGTTTTCAGCACCCAGCGGCCATCTCCCCTCACTCCTCTACCCATCTCTTTCTTCTTACTAACCTAGCTCCTCAGATCCCTTCACATCCTGGAAGCTGCTGCACCACCAACCCAGACAGACAGGGTCCACTCCTGGGCTTCCCTTTGACCACCTGTGTTCTCGCTTAGATTTAACTGAGACCAGGCACAGACATTTTCAAGAGACACATTTATTGAAATCCAGAGAAAGCAAAGAAAGAGATTGCTAGCAAAGGTGGATTTTATGGACCCCAGGCTTTTACATGTGTCTGCCTTCCACATTAGGCATCATACCTGGAGCACTTAAGAAATGAATGAATGAGGGAATGCATGTGCCAGTGACTTCTTGGCAGAGGATTTGGCTCAATTTTTGCATCAGAGGACAGCTAAGAGCACTCTCTGCTGGGTTACCCATATAAGGGTTACAGTACATCTGGTTAGAAGATGCAGGGATGTTCTTTCATGATTTCCCAGGATACAGGAATCCTCCAAGCTGAGCCCCAGTGAGGAGAAGCTGGAGAAGGAGCCACATCTTCCTGATGCCCGAGATTGGAATTCCAATCAAGCCTGGCTGATCTTTAAAATATTTAGCAGAAGCCTTTCTCACATCTCACAGAGAGGCCGGGGGTCCCTGCCCCTCTCTGCTCAGCCCTAAAGAGATGGTCAGTCCCTCTTGCTATTGCCCAAATGAGAAGATAATCTATTATTTGCTGCTGATGAGTCTCATGTGAGCTGCATTAACTCTTTTGGAAATTAAGAGCTTTTCCAGGTTCCAGTGAAAGGAGTCCTGGAGGTTATTCTGAAAGTCATCGAGAGAATATAGAGAGATGATATCTAAACCCGGTCTTGGAGTAGGAGCGGGGTGAGTGGGGGGCAGTTGTGGTGAAATCAATAATCCCCAGCTGAAGGGGGGCTCCTTCACTGGAGGAGTTTCGGGGGATGCCATGATACTCCAGGGTCTCAGGAGAGGTACATATCATTTATGAGGGGCCTCAACCTATGCATCCCAAGCCAGGCTCCAGGCAGAGCCAGGAGTGACAGCAAAATGTATGGTGACTGTACCAGGTGTGTGCTTACTATTTATTTCACCAGGGCCTCCAGCCCATTTCCACCAGCAAGCAAATTTAATTCTGTATAATTCTTGCCAAGGGCCAAAGAGCAGACAATCTGGGGGTGAAGTTTTGCATCAGTCCTGATAAGTGAAGCAGCATCAAAGATTTATTATTGGTTAAGTCTGGTACATTGCAAGTGCTCAGTAAATATTAGTAATATTAGTGAGCTGATCTCTATGTCTAATGGGTACTGAAAGGGACATTTAGGATGGGGGCAGAGGAGTTATTTTTGGATTTGGCAGACTGTCTAGTCTCAAGACTGCCCTCATCTGCTCTGCCGTGCTTCCTCCCTTGTTAAATACCCATCTTGATGACAATCATCAAAGTGGTTTGCAAAAGGCAGAGGGGAAGTAACTCCCACAACAGGGAACCTTGTGAGTGGCCCCAGAGCTGGAGCTGGGAGAACTGCACTCTAGTCATTCTCTCTCCTAGTCCTTTCTAGTTAGAGACAGAAGCTCCACTTGAAATGTAAAGAGACATTACATTTTTAAATGTTAGAATAACCTGACTCTGCTTCACTCTAGCCAGGAGCTGGTGATTCCAGGAAGGTAACGCCAAAGGAGGATTTCCAGTGACCTAGGGATTTCCTTTTCTCACAATGGTCTTGTGTTGTTGGCGCATCTGTCTCCAAAAGTCATGGCGACCCTCACACTAGCCATGCCTCACCTGGCTGATCTAGATGCCCTGCCTGAGGCAGGGCAGAATAGTGCATGGAAAGTAGGTTTATTGTTCAAAAAGGTTGGAGCAGAACTGGGCCATTTACTAGTTGTGTTATTTTGAGTAGGATCTGAACTTCTCTGATGTTCAGTTTCCTTATTGCTGGGGACCAGCCCTCGAGGCAGTGGGGTCGGGGGTCCTTTGATAAGTGTGGATTGAGACAAGGTCTCGAGAATACACTCACACTGCACGCAGTGTAGAAGAGTATCTGTTTGTTACTTGTTAGTAGCTGTTTATTATACTATCTTTTTTGCAGTGAGGCATATAGAACAGGAATTTTTACAGTCTTATTTTTCTAAAGGTTGAGTAGGTATATCTTTAACTAGAAAAGCCATTTTCCATGGTATTTGATGGGATTAAGAAAACAGTAAAGGTTACAAAATACACTAAGTATATAAAGATTCTTCTAGTACAAAGCAATGTTAAAGGTTAACAACGAATAGTCTCTATTCATTAGTTTAAATCTTTACAATTTGTTTAGCTCCTTTAAGCAGTGTTCTTATCTTTTTCTCAGGCAGCTAGAGAGTTAATGTGTCCGGTGAAGTTCCAGAGAGACAAGGGGGAAGTGGGCAAACTATCCATCTTAAAGCCTTCTTTACTCATAGATAAAATAGTAGGCCTAAATCTCTTTAGCTTATTTATTTTGTTTCTATACCTACGTGCTGAGAGGGAACATAAGGCTGTTTAGTAACTAAGCTTGCGAAGCCCGTTTCCTGACTAATGTTTGTGTGTGGTTAATGAATTTCTTGTGGGTTGTCTTGAGGCACTGTTTTTTCAGCTAAGAGATCATTTCCGAGGCTACGTGTTTCTAAGAAATTTTCCTTTACAATTAATGTGAAAGCAAAAACCAAAGCACCCCAAATTTCCAGAATATGACATAATGCAAAGTGGGATATGCCACACATTCCTTCTTTTGGAATTGTCTGCCTTACAGGACTCCAGCGGACCAAGCCTTGCTCAAGATCCAGCTATGAAGGAGCTGTGACACCTTATTTGTAAAATGGGCACCTTCAAGTTTTCAGTTAGTGTTACATTTATCTGAAGTCCCTTTCGTTTCCTGCTTCCTCTCAAGATTCCACAAAACGATTGTTTTAGATGGCTGTTTTAAGTCACTAAGTTTATTTCACTTACCTGTCGAAGGCCATCTTGCTATGTTAAGACACCCACAAGAAGGGGGAAAAGAGTGCTGCTTAGACAAAAGTAGTAGATGTTGATAACAGCTGTTAAAGAAGCCAAACTTGCTTGCTTTCTAGCTTCATCCCTCACCAGAGTTCACAGCAAACCAGTGGGTCAAAGGCCTACAGGAAGCAGGACACTGCCAGGGAGCCAAGGCAATGGGTAGGGGTAGCCTGGCTCTAAAGGGGGCTTATTCAACCTCTACACCTAAGCCCTTCCTGCCACTGTGCTGGCCCAGAAGAGCCATACAGAGCTAAGCACCAGGGCTACTGGCAGCTCGGTTGGGAAGCATCTGAGCAATTCTTATCTTGTAGTGAATGCAAGAGGAAGACAGTTTCTTACCTGAGACGCCCAAAAAACATCCAATCCAAGGGTGTTTGAAGATGAGAACAAAGAAAAGCTGAATTCTGGAGCATAAAAAGGTGGGAGCAGGAGGAGTCACCAAACTGCAGGGCCAGGGTAGGTGTGGGTACAGCAACTAGAAACCAGCATCCAGCATCTGACTTTTTTATTTTTTTGGTACTGAGGATTGACCCAAGGACATTCTACTTCTGAGCTCACCCCCAGCCTATTTTATTTTTGAAACAGTCTCACTAAATTGCTGGCGGCCTTGCTAAGTTGCTGAGGCTGGTTTCAAACCTGTGATCTTTCTGTCTTAGTCTCCCAACTACTGGGATTACAGGCATGCAAACCCCTGCCCCCCCAGCTGGATGAGATGGAGATTGAAAGACTGAAAGCACGGGGAGAGGGATTCAGGCTGCCCAAGGTCCTGCAGAAGCTCTCGAACCTTGCTAGCACACACCCCTCCTCAGATCTGCTCACACAGCATCCTCCCTGTTTGTTTATTCTGCTGGCCAGCCCAGTGGGGAGGTCTCTAGGAAGTGACATGCAAGTGTGCAAGCTGAACATCCAACCCTGAAGACAGCACTCTCTCAAATTGATTTCTTGGGAGATCTTGTGGTTGAGCTAGTGAATGTCATATTGAGATAAATGTGACCATGCTGGTAAAGAGATTTGTATTTTAGTTCTAGGAAATGGACACCACCTGAATTAGCAGACAAGAGAATGACTGGAAATAAATCCAAGCTGTAAGGAGGGAGTCTGGGATAACTCCTTCGTGTTGTGAGGATGTGACATGAGATAAGTGTTGGCACACACTGGGACAGAGGAACTACTGAAACTTATGGAAGTCCTGGTTGTGATGGGGTTAGGTTGGCATGGAGGGCAGGCAGGGCTTGGTACCTGTCCCTTCCTGCCATCTCCTCACCCAGATAACTGCCTATAGGTCCTGCCCATGCAGGTCTGAGCCCATCCTGCCCCATCCCTGCCTGGAAGAGAACCCCACAAGCAGGTGGATCCAGGGTTAGAGATGCTGCGTCAACAGCCCAGGATTCTGTGGGCTTAGAATAAATTTTGAAGCCCAGAACCCTGCCTACTTCTCAGGATGTTAATGACCACCCCTGGTCAGAGAAGAGGGGAGTCCCCTAGCCCTGCGTCCCCCTTCATCATTCAAAAGAGAAACTTACTATACTGGGCAGTGTTCTAGATACATTGGGGCATGCAAAGGATGCTACCCAGACCCAAGGCAAAGGCCAGACATCCCAGCCAGTCATGTAGATAGGATGAGAGCTCAGGGAAGGTAGTGCAGCATGGTACCTGGTCACATATTGTACCAACTCAGAAAGACACAGTCCAAGTCTCGCAGCAGGTGGAATTCACCCAGGGCCAGGCTCCGAGTGTTTGATGATGCCCCTGCACTCTATCATAGCAAGAGAAACTCCTTCTCTTCTGATTTGTTTGATTGGGGGTTTTGTTCAGTAATCTTTTCATTGTTCTTTCCTATGCTGTTTATCATGTGTCACAAAGATGGAAATCTATTTACTACTTTGTTCAATTTTAATTCAATGCTTCAATCACCCTGGGAGGGGCTGGGATGAATCCTGGGGGAGTACGATGGGCCCCCAGATGAGTCTAGTCTAAATTAACTTATTAACTTTAACACAATAGGTTCTCACATAGAGAAGGGAGAAGTTTTTTCTTTTCTTTTCTCTTTTTTTCTCAGTGGTTTCATTGTGGGGCTTTTGCCTGAATAATATGCCTAGTTGCTTCTTTTTGGGGCAAAATGAGAAGTGGACCTACTGCTGGATCCTCCAGGGTCTAAAGGAGGGAATTCTTATCTTGTTACAATCAGTAGACAAATGATAAGCCTACCAGCAGCTGAGCTTAAATTTGCCAAAACCATGAGCCATCTGGATGTGAGAGACCCTCAGAGCACACTGCCTGGGGCCACTGGTTATTTGGATTCACCCTTTTTGTGAATATGTGTGTGTGGTACTGGAGGTTGAATCCAGAGGCATTCTACCTCTGGGCTACACTCCCCAGAGGTATTTTTTTTATTTGGGAACAGGGTCTCACTAAGTTGATGAAAGCCTCACTAAATTGCCTAGGCTGTCCTCGAACCTGCAATCTTCCAGTCTTGGCCTCCCAAATACTGGGATTACAGGCATATGACACCAAACCCAGTTTGGGTTTAGGCTTTGACAGCCTGGGATGAGAGGGCAGGAGACCTACCCAGTAGCTAGAAGAAGAGAATGCTGCCAGGCCTACAGAGAGGGCCCCCAGATCTGAACAGACACTTCTCAAAAGAAGTACAAATGAGTAATAATTATATGAAAAATGTTTGACATCTTTAGCCATCAAAGCAATAGGGTAATGCAAAACAAAACTGGTGAATTCAGCTGACAAGTGAGCTCAACTTCTCCACCCAATGAAGCCAAGATTAGCCCATTGGGCATTCACCATGAATTGCTCTGGGAAGGAAAGTGATAGTCGTTCTTATTTTTCTTCAGTTCTGGAAAGTTTGTACTTATTATGTGTTTAATTTTACCTCATTCTCTAATCATGGAAATTTGTCAAATTTCCTGGGAATTATGAGCAAGACATCCTAAAGAATACTATTTTAGGTGTTTATTATCTAATCCCCATGTTATTTTATGCTTTTAAAATAACTTTTTAAAATAATTTTAAACATTTGAACAGTTAATAAAGTTAGTTTAATTTCTTAAACTCCACTTACACATGTAAAACACTGATTATTTTGAGTGTGTTTTAAATGCATGTTACAGATGAAATACTATTTGGGAAGCTGAAGCAGGAGAATTACAGTTTGAAGCTAGCCTGGAAAATTTAGTGATACCCTATCTGAAAATAAAGTTCAAGTTAAATGTTGAATGTTTTCTTTCATACGTGGAAGCTAGAGAGACTAGGAAGGAAAAGGGACTTCATAATAATAAAGAGTAAGACCAGTATAATAGTTGAAAGGGGTTAGGAGAGAGAGGAGAGGAGAAGAAAAAAGAACACTTGAGGGAGGAAACAGACTGTTATGGTTTGAATTTAGAATGTCTCCATACCTCATTAAAATAAGGTAGCCATGTGGGAAGTGAGGCTTGGTTTCTGAATAAGGGTCCCTGAAGGTGTGGCCTTGGGTCCCTCATCCCCTTGCTGTCTCTTGATTCTAGACTCCATGATGTGAGAGGAGAGGACTTGCTCTTTCCTTCTCTCTCATCTCCATTCCCTGAGCTCTTTCAATGTAACTAGACTGATATAGATGGAACCCTGAAATCTCCAGAACTGTGAGCAATGAAATCTTCTTTCATCTAAGTTTTGTTTTTATACTAACTATATATGTAATTTGATATGTTCTTATGGCTACATAATACTTAATAATTTTTCAGAGTTATAACAATCTTATATAAAAAAGGAATTGTAAAGCTGGGTATGGTGGCATACACTTGTAATCCTAGCATTTGGGAGGCCGAGACTGGAGGATCCGGGTTCGCGGCCAGTCTCAGCTACCTAGTGAGGCATTCTGCAACTTAGTGAGACCCTGTTTCAAAATAAAGAATAAAAAATAGGGCTGAGGGTATAGCCTGGAGGTAGAATGCCCCTGAGTTTAACCCCCAGTACCGCCAAAAAAAAAAAAAAGGAATCGTGAAAGCAGTTGGAAAATATTAGATTATTTTCTTTTAAAATATTTTTATTGGTTATAATTATACTTCATAGTGAGATTCAAAGTGATAGAAACATATCTTCACAGAGCACTTGGTGTGTTTCCCTCTGTCTCCTCCACTTCTTTCCCCCTCTCTCCAGCACGTGTTTGTGAGATTGGTAGTGCTACCTACCTACATATATGGATAAACATTATTTTATCTGTTTCCCTCATTAATGCTCCACCTTCCCTCCCCATCTCCCCCAAACCCATTCTACTGGTCTCCTCATTTGTACTGAAGTCCCTTTTGTTTTCTATTTTTCTATTCAATCCAACAACATAGAAAGCTTAACTCAGTGTAGCAATTTTAGGTCATCAAAGCAAAAATACCACTAAACTGTTTCAAAAATGACCCATAAACTTTATTTTAAAAAAATCTATTTAAAAAGACTATTGAAGCTGAGAGTGGTGCTACATGCTTGTAATCCCAGTACTTGGGAATCTGAGACAGGAGGATTGCAGGTTTGCAGCTAGCTTTAGCTACTTAGTGAGGCACTCTGCCACTTAGTGAGACCCTGTTTTAAAATAAAGAATATAAAATAGGACTGGGGGTGTAGCTTGGAGGTAGAATGCTCCTGAGTTCAGTTCTAAAAAAAAAAAAAAAAGGCTATTGAAAGTGAAATATCTTTACAAGATGGCAAAACTGATGCATAAACACAATATAAACAGAATTCATTGTTTAAAATTTGTAATTTGTCCATTAGAAGAAGAAAGCTAGCTCAACAGGACAGAATTTAGAAATTCAAATACACAGAAGGATGTGGTTTATGACAAAGATGATTTTTAGGATCAGTGAAGAAAAAATAATTATTATTTATAATCAATGAAGAGAACAACATCATTTTTTTGAAAAAGGTAATATTGGATGTCTCTCTCAATCTTTACATTATAGTCATTTTGAATAGGTTAATTTGAAATATAAAATAAATATAAAGTATGATTGCTACAATCTTGGAATGAAGTCTGAAAATGTCTAAGATAACACAAATCTGGATACTATGTAAAGAAGAAACTACTGAATTACATAATACAAAAATAAGTCAACAAATTGTATGTTAAATTCATCAAAAATATATGAAAAAGGTATAACAGATGAAGCATTAATTCATTAAATTTAAAATTCTATTTCATTAAAATTACAAAATATCTGCTTTGCAAAAGATTTTGTTAAGAGAAGAAAAAGCAAGCTATAGAATGAGAAAAAAATTTTAAAAGATGTGTGTGAAAAAGGGCTTGTACCAAAAATATACAAAAAAGTCTTAAAATTCAACAATAAGAAAAAAACTCAACTTAAAGTAGACAAATAACGGAACAGTACTTTCTAAAGATGATATATAAATAGTAAGTAAATACATGGAAAGAAACTCAAAATTACATACAACTAAGGAATTTCAAATTTAAACGACAATGAGATAATATCATCATGAACTTATTATTAGAATATTTGAAACTCAAATACTCCACCAAATTCTGGTGAGATTGCACTATGGCTTTCTTCATTGCTGGTGGTAATGAAAAATGGTATAGACACATTGGGAGGCAGTTCAACAATTTCTTACAAAGATAAACATATACTAACAATACAATTTAGTGAAAATTTTCCTAGATGGAACACACATGAGTTGATAATTGCATCTAATAAAAACCTGAAAACTAATGTTTTCAGTATCTTTACTAATACTTGCCCAAATCTGGAAGCAACCAAATATTTTTCAATGGGTGAATAAATAAACCAACTGTGTTACATTTATACAATTTAATATTATTCATTTAGGCATATCTGATAAATAAATTAATTCTTGAAATTTAACAGTTCAGAAAAAGCAGTGAAGTAATTATCAACAATGTAAAAAAAGGAGTTAATGAATGAACGGTTCTGAGAAAAAATAATATGAACATATTTTTGAAGGGTATTCAAACTTACTCATTAATAAACAATAAAAAGAAATCATTGTGAAATTTTGTCTCATCTGAAGTTTGAACAAGGTAAAAAGCTTCAATACCTGTAACACACTTCTGGTAGACTTACATATGCTATTGTCAGAAGTGTACATTGGTAACTATTTCAGAATAACATTTGCAGTGTAATAGTGCATAAACTTTGGCCAATAGTCCTACTCATAGGAATTTTTTACTACATTTGCACTCATAGCTATGTTCAAAACACATGTGAAAGGATGCCCGTACCAGCATTATTTTTATTAAAGACTTAAACCCACCTAAATGTCCATCAGCAAGATCTTTACCATTTGACATGCAGCTTTTGCTAGAAATGTTTGTCTTTTAAGTTATCATTTGCATTGGGCTTTTCTTTTATGTGTCTCTAAATAACCTATATTTTTCTGCTTTGCATAAATCTGCTTATGAATGAAAATTCTCAACATCAAAATTTTGCCAGCTTGTCTCATCTTTTTCTTTATCTTATTATCCACTGTGCTGATAACTCACATGGAGTCCAACAGAGATCCACATCTTGTACTACTTCCTCACTGTAAAAGTAATATCAGTTCTCAAGGACAGATATTAGGACTTCATTTGTTTTTTCTTCCTGGAACCTTGTGCAAACTTGAATAAAGAAGACTTGCCCTTTAGAAATGATCACTTCTTTCTAATATCCTATGATACCCATTCTCATTTTATTACTACATACTAAACCTCAGGAGCAGTGATCAAGAAACCCTGTCCTTCACTTGTTCCTTACTTTTCCTGGAATGTTTGGTATTGCTAATGAAATGGGAGTGTCTTTTCCTTTTAGGGTTCTTGTCCAATGAATCTTGATGAATGAAGTCCAAGGACTAAGTGAAGCATAGAAAAATATGACAGTTTATTTTAAGTTAGAAAAAGATAGAGGACAAAGCAGCTTCCCCTCCCCAAGAAAGGGAGGTCTCCAGAAAATAAAGTGACCTCTAAGCACTTGGAGAATAGGCTTTTAAACCTTCCTGAGTTTTTCTATCTGTTTTTTATGATTGGTCAGAATTGGGTTTTGGGAAATCAATGACTTTTGCACAATTCTGATCCTTAATTTGAATCTGTGGGCTGTTCAGGATCCTTATTCCCTGGCACCTATCAGTCTCTCATCTTTATGCAGATAGCTATTTTAATTCTTCCTTTTCCCAGGTCCTTTGCCCTGTCTCACTAATGTTCCTACCATCTGAAGGAGGTACAGGACAAGAAAGTGCTGAAAAGTAGCTTCGAAGTTCCAATTATACATGTAATAAGAAATTAGACAAGTTCATAAATAGTGATGATAGGAGTAAGAAGTTGCAGAAATCAAATATCTCCACATATATCTCTAGTAATTAACTCTCAAGTAGAGTTGCCAAGTAAATTATAGGTGTTCTATTTAGATTTTAATTTCAGATAAACAATGAATAGGTTTTGGCATAAGCATTTCCCTTGTGATATTTAGCATCCTTAAATTGTTATTTGCTAAATCTGTCAAGCCTACTCCATCCAGAAGTTTCTTCTCAATTAAAGGACTGTTTCCTCCCAGAATGCTTCTGGTTTCGGAACTTAATAAGGTGACTCCCTTCGCTCAAGTGATGAAACTACAAATAGATCCTATTCTTCAAAGGATCTGTGGTGTAAACATCTGTCAGTTGTCTCTCATAAAAGGTTTATTCCATGAAAGATTATATTCAGAATCATATATGCTGAAAAGAGATTAGTAATATTTTTTATTTTATTGTTATGTATTAACCTTTATTTAACAACATATTTTTCAATAATATATTGTTTTTTGTTGTGCTGGGGATTGAACCCAGGGGTGTTCTACCTTCAAACAATATTCCAGCCCTTTTTTTGATATTTTGTTTTGAAATAGGGTCTCATGAGGTTGCTGAGAGCCCTACTACTTGCTGAGGGTAGCCTTGAACTTGCGATTCCCCCTTCTCACCCTTCAAAGTACTGGGATTACAGACATATGCCACCACACCTAGGCAATATACCATTTTTGAAGAGAAGAAAAAAAAGGGTACAAGTTTCTCAAATTGTTTGACAAAGCTAGCATATATTATATGTATATGTAAACTGTACTGATATCACACAAAAACAAATTTTAGTTTTTGTATGATTAATACATATAGTAATAGTAAATACAATTAAGCATGACATGAAAATTAATTCTAGCTCAATCAGGTAGAGGAACAAAATTAAACTTTAATATTGGGAAATTTGTTAACATAACATGATGTATCAATAATTCCAATAAAATACAATGATAAATCTAATTGTTGCTATTAATTAATTCATTCATTCATTTATTCATACAATTTCAAACCTATTCTTAAATAAAAACAATCAGAAAAATTATTTATTTGACATTGTAAATATTAACTTTCAAAAAGGAAGTGTATTAGGAGCATTAGTTTTTATAAAAGTTGAGAATCCTTAATTTGAAAATCCAAATTCTGAAATGGTATGAAACATTAAAATATTTTTTTGTGTGTGTGGTACTGGGGATGGAATCCAGGAGCATTCTACTTCTGGGCTATACTCCTAGACTTATTTTATATTGTATTTGGAAACAGAGTCTCACTAAGTTGCTGAGAGCCTCACTAAGTTGCTGAGGTTGGCTTTGAACCTGTGATCCTCCTGTCTCAGCCTCCCAAGTACTGGGATTACAAGTGTGCATCACCATACCTGGCTTGAAACATTATACTTTTTGAAACTGTCTGAAAGAGTTTAGAATGTTGGTTCATTTTAGATTTTGAACATTCAGATTAGTAAAGCTCAACTAGTAAAGTCAATTCAGTTATTTCAAAATCCAAAGAAATTGAAATTTGAAGCATGTATAGTCCCAAGTATTTTAGATAAGGGATATTTAACGTGTAGGTTGAGAGAAAAATGTCTCATTATTTATGCATTAATCTATTTAAGATTAGTAGGTATTGGTATATGCTATGGGCTGAAATAAAATGTTAAAAGAGCAGGCCTTAGATTTTTAAAAATTCTAAGGTTTATTTATCTTTAAGATATTGTTAAGATGGTATACCACTAGAAAAATACTTGAAAGGAGCCATGAGTTTCCAGTTGCTTGACAGGATACTACATTTCCAGCACAGTCCTAATAAAAGGTATTTGATTATATAGACACCACTGGAGTCCTTTTTCCTTTGGGAATATATCCTTACCAAATTAAGAAACTATATACAAACCAAGAAACTAAAAAATAAATCATTTCAAGAGGTAATAGCATAAATAAAAACAAATATCAAAATATAACATAAGAGAAGCAATCAATAAAATAGAAAAATGTATAAATTAACAACAAAAATCTGGTTTTTCCCAGTAAAGCAAACATACCATTCTTTAAATACATTACAAGAAAAATAGGCATACAATTGAGAATATTTTTTTTCATTGAGGCAAAGTATCTATACATTTTTATGTGATATAGTTTGATAATTTACTGCATATAGTGGTTTGGATGTGAAATGTCCCCTAGCTTTCACAGAAACAAGATAGCAATATTGGAAGAGGAGCTTGATTCCTAAGAGGGTCCCTGAGAGTGTAGCCTTGGGGATTATATATACTTCTTCTTCTTCCCACCCTCCCTCTTGTGTCTCTCTTTTCTCTGTTTCCCACTGCCATGCCCTGAGGTCTCTGGCCTTACATGAACCTAACCCAAAATTCCCAAGGAAATTGTGAGCAAATAAATCTTTCTTCCTCTAAGCTACATGGTCAGTTGTTTATAATATATCTAGGAGATTCCTGACTGAAAGAAATTGGTATCAGAGAAGTGGGGTCACAGCTATATTCAAGTCTGACCATGTGTTTTGTGAGTATTTGGAACTGTTTTGTTAGAGGAAATTGGAAGGGTCACAATGTGTCAAATGGTAGAGACTGTGCTCAGGATATTTTGAAGGACAAAGAGGACTCCATAGAAAAATGGAGTAAAGGCCACATGTGTTACATTCCAGCAAAGAATGATGGACATTTTGCCAGTGTCGTAAAACTTTGCATGAGGCCGAATTTAAAGATGATGGGCTGGTTAAATTGGTGGAGGAAATCTCAAAACAGCCAAATATCCAAACTGCATTTTGGATATTCATGTCTGCATTCAGCAAATTGTGCACCAAACTTGGGGAATAAAAAGCAAAGCAGAGAAACTTTATAGACTTGTGTTGGACTCAAACAATGCCTCAGAAAGTTGATGTTTATGCCTTAGGGTTAACTCATGCTATAAGACAGCCTGCCCAAATGAAAAACAGGATATGGTTTAGGTTGGGAACTATAGGCTCCAAGTTAATTGCTGATTTTAGCCTTTGTTTTTCTTGCCGTGTTTATGTTCCAAACTAACTGCTAATTTTTTAGTTTTTGTTCTCCCTGCTTTGCTTGTACACCTGTAGGAAGTATATTTTGCCACATATGCTAAAGTTTACCCATGATAAAGTAAATCTTTTACCCTGAGCTGTTGTTCTGCCATGTATGGAAACATGAACTTTTCACCCTGAGCTTGTGGTTTATTTGTATAAAGGTAGCCCAAAACTGCCATTTGGCACTGCACTTGGGTTTCATGTCTAGGTGTGGTCCCAGCTGCTAGTAATAAATACTTTCTATTGGCAACAGACTGGTCTGGGGCATTTCTGGTAGGTTACCTGGAAACACTTGCAGTTTGTCTGGAAAGACATGTGTAAAGCTTGGGTCCAGAAAGATGATTCTGTGAAAGAAAGTAAGATGGCTGAAGGGAGGTCCAATGCTTTGATTAGAAACAAAGAAAGGAATGCAGTCAAGGCAGTTGAAGATTTGCATACAAAAAGAAAGGAATATGGTCAGGGCAGTGTCAGTCCAAGTGCAGAACCATGCAAAGAAGGGCGACCATTTTGAGGGAAGGCACTCAGATTCCTTCCTTGTGACCTGGATGTAGATGAGGCCAGCAGTGGCCAGGATGGACATGGGCCCATGGGCCAAGCTGTGTCCTAAATGGAGGCAGGCTCCACAGCTGTGATTGAAAAGGGTCCAAGGACAATGATTAAAGAGGGAGTGAAGACCTTTACTGCTGGCTTTGCTGAAAGAAAAGGGGTCAATGGAGTCTTCTCCCCAGATTTCAAAGGCAGGCCTGGGAAACTAGGCAACATATGGCAGAGTCAAAATCCTTGTAAGCAGGCCCAGATGAGGAAATTTGTGACTCTATGAGGGTAAAGCCAAGGTTGCAAAAAAACCTTCAAGATTTATAAATGCCAGAAACATGGAATTGTTACTGGGCTGCAAGTTTACCTTGGTTCTCATCTCCCCAAAAGAAAGATTTCCTTTGGGGGACTCAGATAGGGTGAGCATGAAGGGCTTTATTGGGTGGACTCAACAGGAGTGTCACAGAACTGGCTAGTCCTGGAGTGGAATAAAAAAGAGGCTGAGTTTGCTGCCTAGTGAGTTTCTATATTGTCTAGAAATCACACCCATGCATAGTAATTTGGGGCTATTACTTTTGGGTTTTGTGCCACACCTTAGTGAGACTACATACTACTATGTCATGTGGGAATCTAAAGCTGCAATAGGCTGGAAGTGTTTGACCATAGCTGAGTGGGGAAATCTCCATATCTGTTCTTAGTAAGGCTCCTCCCTGTCCTCTTTTCCCTGTCCTGCTCATTTCTGGCTAGCTACCTGACATTCCCCCCTCAAGAGCTAGAGGCCCTGAAATCATTTAGGGAACAGATATAATGATTCTAATTCTGTAGTTTCTTTGAACTGTATAGGGATGTAGACATGTCAGGGCCTGTTTTTTTTTTTTTTTTTTTCAGTACTGGGGATTAAACTCAGGGGCATTCTACCTCCGAGCTATACCCCCAGCCCTATTTTTTATTCTTTATTTTGAAACAGGGTCTCACTAAGTTGCAGAGTGCCTCACTAGGTAGCTGAGGCTGGCCGCGAACCTGGATCCTCCAGTCTCAGCCTCCCAAATGCTGGGATTACAAGCATGCGCCACCACGCCCAGCTATGTCAGGGCCTCTTACTCTTGTTTTCTGTCAGAGAAGGACATGTTGGGACAAGATAAGCTTCTTCATGGAAGGTGGGTTGGTCAAGGAATCCGTGATATTAGTCAGTGTCCACTGTAGCGAGAGGTTGGCAGTCCAGCCTGAGTCTCCTTTGAAGTTTGATAGCCTACAATAGGGAAGAAACAAACTTTGTTAACAGGTTTAGGAGACAAAGGCAAAAGAGTAAAAGTAGGAGTATTGTGGCTAAAGACCCCATGAAGAACAAGAGCCAAGAGAGCCAGGACTATGCTTTTTTCATATCCACCCCTGGGTAGCTCGCTCCCTCAGGATGGATGCCTGTTCTGTTAAGTATCAGATACTTTCCTGTACCTGAGCTGATCTACTGACATAAAAGCAGTATTTCCCTGAAGCATAAGGCCTACTATCCTCCCCCCACCCCACCACTATAATCATTGTCAGTACTTGTAATTTAAATAGAACCAACAGGCATAGGCATAGGAGGAGTTAACAGCTTGTAGTTGTCTTTGAGCTGCTTGAATATATGAAGATAAGGATAATAGATGAAACCAATGGATGTTAAGTTGAAGGGGATCTACTTATCTGTTTTTCTTGAAAAGCAACCAGAAGTCTCTATGAGTGTACATGTATAGTTATTTGTGGGTAATTCTGGGGACTGAACAAGGTCACCCAGTGGAGTCTACAGATTGACCATGGAAAGGTGGATCCAGCTGGTAATTCCAAGTACCTTCATGGCTGTAGGAGTAAACAGAAGAATATGGTAGGTTTCCTTCCAAAGTGGGGCCGGTTGATGACCCAGCTGGTTTGCACTGTAGGTTTTAATTAGTACCATGGGCCCTGGTTGGTAGAGGGGTTTAGTTGAGGAACTCCCAGGGTGTGTGTGTGTGTGTGTGTGTGTGTGTGTGTGTGTGTGTGTATGTGTGTGTAGGTTGGGGGATAGAACCTGTTGTCCAAACTCTCAGAGAGCTCTTTGGTATTGACAAAGGGCCTTTACATATTGCATAAGTGTAACCTGTTTCTCATCTAGAAGGAGATCAGACCAGAGGAAAGGTTGACCATATAAAATCTTCTAAGTTTTAATGTTACTGTTGGTGAGACCCTTACCTGCAAGAGTGCCATAGGAAGTACTTTTTTCCATGGAAAGGCTATTTCCTGACAGATTTTTGAGGTGTAGTTTTTAAATCTGGTTTGTTCTTTCTACTTGCCTGAGGACTGGGGCCTCCAGGAGGAGTGTAAATATTATTTTATCCCCAGGGCTTTAGCTACTGGTTGGGTTACCCCAAAGACAACAGACAGTCTATTGTCACTTTTAAGGGACATGGGAAGTTCAAATATTGGTATGATTTCTTGGTGAGGGCCTAAGCTACTTAAGCAATCTTGTCTGTCCTTGTGGGGAATGCCTCCACCCAGCTTGTGAAAATATCCACAAATGCAAACAAATATCTTAATCCTTGACAAGGAGGTAGTTGGATGATATTTGCCAATCTTCTCCAGGGTATGTTCCATGTCTTTGTGCTGGCACTATCAAAGGAGGTAATTCCCCTCCTTGGGGATTGTTAGTAGCACAGATCTCACAAGCCTGAACAACTTTCTCCAAGGAGTATATAGTCCCTTTTAAGTAGGTAGGCTTTGGATAAGTAGAGAATGGTGATCCCTCCCAAAGTGACAGGAGTCGTGCAAGCCCTTTATATCCTTCCACTGTATTGTTTATGGGAGATGGATGATAGCACTCAATTGGAGTCATCTATCTTCCTCTTGGATATATCCCTGATCCTTGGCCCAGGATATTTCCTCAGGGGTGTAGGTGGGAGATATGTGCCAGGAAGTATAGAGGGAATTAAGGCCAGCTCCATTTTGATGAGCTTAGCTGTCCACTTGGCTGCCTTATCAGAAGCCTGGTTGCCTCACTGTTTTTGTATGACCTCACTGTTTTTTTTAATATCCTCTTCAGTGAACTACTGCAATTTCTTGAGGAAGTTTTACTGCTTTGAGAAGTTACAATATCTGAGAACCATACTTAATTGGGTTATTTTGGATGGCAAATAACCTCTTTCTCTCTAGACAGCAGCATGGACATGAGACACCAAAAAGGAATACTTGAAGTTCATGAAAATGGCTTCCCACTTGTCTTTACTCAATTTAAGGGTCTGGGTTAAAGCTACTATCTCTGCCAGCTGTACAGAGGTTCCTTGTGGGAGGGGTTTAGCTTCAATAATTCCTGAGGTAGATACTAGTGCATAACTAGCTTTTCTGACTCCCTCATCAACAAAAGAACTGCCATCAGTAAACAAAGTCAGGGTTGTCTAAGAGCTGATACCTGATGCCTTTTCTGTTGGCATTAAAGAGGCTTAGGAGCTGGACATGGTGGCGCACACTTTTAATCCCAGCATTTGGGAGGCTGAGACTGGAGGATCCGGGTTCGCAGCCAGTCTCAGCTACCTAGTGAGGCACTCTGCAACTTAGTGAGATCCTGTTTCAAAATAAAGAATAAAAACAAAACAAAACAAAACAAAACAAAAACAGGCTTGGGGGTATAGCTCGGAGGTAAAATGCCCCTGAGTTCAATCCCCAGTACCGCAAGAAAAAAAAAAAGAAGCTTAGGACTGCCTCACAGGAATGTTGAGGGAGTTTAGAGTCATCCTGGGGAAGCAAGTTGGCTGGATTTAAAGAGTTGCACCTGTGCAAAATTATATCTGTTTTTTCTAGGAATAGGTGTCTAAGTAATCTGCTATAAGTCAGCCAGTAAATTCCTTTAAGTTCCAGAAGAGAAGCCACCTGATAGAAGGTAAACACCTCAAGGGGCCTTCCTAGTGTTACCTTAAAGGCCTTTTCTACTAGGAGTCCCATTGCCGTTATGGCTCATAGGCAACTAGGTCATCCCTGAGGCACAGAATCTAGCCCTTAAGATCAGCACCCTATAGGGCATTTGACTAGTCTGAAGCATTGGGTCAACACTCCCAGGGAAGTTCCTTTTTGCTCTTCATGTATAGTTGGAAGGGCTTATACATCTGAAATAGGCCACGTGCTGGGGCTTGGAGGAGTGATTGAGTTTAATAAAGGATTGTTCTTTTCCCCACATTAAATATCCCATTTTATCTCCTCCCTTAAGGGGCTTATACAAAGGCTTAGCTATTTTCCCATGTCCAAATATCCATAGTTGACAATAGCCCATAAACCTTAAAAAAGTCTAGAGCTGTCCGCATATGATTAGTGGGGGCATCTGTTGGATGGCCTGTGTTTTTTTCTGGGGATAATACCCTCTTTCCAGGTGCTATTATAATTCCCAGATAAATGACTTTTAGTTTCATGACTTGGGCCTTGGATTTTGAGGCTTTATATCCCCAGTCAGCCAAAAAATTTGAGGTTTATATGGCAGGTTTTTCTGCCAGTTCTCAGGTTGGGGAGAAGATGAGGTCATCTACCTACTGTAGGAGTAAATCTTTATCCAGAGGGAATTCATCTAAGTCTCTGATTAAGGCTTGTCCAAACAAATTGGGGCTGTCCCCAAATCCCTGGGGGCAAGACTATACAGGTCAATTATGTTTTTCCTCTGTTTTCTGCCTACTCAAAAGCAAACAAATATTGTGAAGTTGGGGCTAAGGGAATTTTAAAAAATACATCTATGAGATCTAGCACTGAAAACCATTGAGTATTAGGGGAAATTTTTCCCAGAGGCATATAGGGATTTAGTACTCCTGGGGGTATGGGGACCATGGCCTCATTAATTGTTTTCAGATATTGAATCAGCCTATATTCTCTATTTGCTTTTTTTTTTTTTTTGGTGCTGGGGACTGAACTCAGGGGTGTTCTACCTCTAAGCTATACCTCCAGCCCTATTTTTTATTCTTTATTTTGAAACTGGGTCTCACTAAGTTGCGGAGTGCCTCACTAGGCTCTATTTGCCTTTTTAACTGCCAAGATTGGGGTGTTACATGGGGAGTTACAGGGCACTAGGAGCCCATGTTCCAGGAAGTTTGAGATTATGGCTGAAGTTGCACTAGGGCCTTTGCCTTCAATGGGATACTGCTTGTGGCAGGGGGAAGTACATGGAATCCTTAAGCCTGACTTCCACAGGCACCCCCAGGGATCCCCATGTCCCAGACTTGGGAATCTGTGGAGAGTTCTTTCTGATATTTTGTGTTTAGGTATTGGAATATGTCAGCTGTCAAGGCCAGGACAAGTGAAGGGGTCTCTCGAGGAACATAGAAGGTCAGATATGCCTCCATTTTTATAAGTAAATCCCTTATAAAGGGACTGGAAATTCAGCTATAACCAAGAAGAAATGATTGAATAAGTATCTTTCCCAAAGGCAGCAAAGAGAAGCTATAAAGTACTTGGTCATGGAGGTTCCATCAATTCCCATCATGCAACAGGAATTGGGAGTAACTCACCCTAAGTAAGAGGTCACGACAGAGTAGAAGGCTCCAGTGTCAAGGAGAAAACTCTCCTGTGTATGGTGATGACTTGTCTAGGAGCCAACCAGAGCTGAGGGCCCCCTCAATCTGTAGCTACCATTTAGAAAGCATTTTATCTGGGGGCCTTTCAGCCCTCAGGGAACTCTATCCTCCAGTGGCCCTTTTTGCCACATTGTGGACAAGGGTTAGAGTGGCCTTTTCCTGGTTGGGACATTGTCACTTCCAATGCCCTGGCTTTCAACAGATATGATATTTTCCTTCAAATGATCCACTGGAGACATTTCTGGGAGGTAGCAGTTGACCTTGAAAGACTGCCAGTAACTGGGTTTGCCTTTCCTCTTTCTTTTTCTCCTTTTTAAGGACCACTCTTTCTTCCTCTTGATCTCTGATAAACAGGTGGCTACTCAAAGGAGGTCATTGATGAAAGTTCCCGGCCCTAGTGCTAGCTTTTGTAATTTCTTCCTAATATCTGGAACTGATGAACCTATCCTTGAGAATGGGCTTTCCTTCCATAGACCCTGGGTCCATGGAGGTTTGATAAAAGCCTCTCAGAATCACTCAAAGAAAGCTGTAGGGTTTTTATTAAGTTCCTGATCTAGGGTGGCTAACTTAGTATAATTAATGGGCTTGACCCTGCTGTTTCTTAATCCTTCTGAAAGGCAGCCAAGAAAATTGTTTCTTGCCCATATTCCCTTATTTTCATTATAATCCCATTTTGGATTTATCATGGGGACAGCTGTAGCTCCTACAGTATATTTGGAGTTTACTAAATACACCTGGTCCCCAAATCCCTTTGCAGCCTTAGTGAGCTTTGGTCTTTTTGAGTCTGATAGAGTCTATCCTAGAATGGTGTTTATGTCCTTCCAGGTTAAATCAAAACCTGGATTAGGTATTGGAAGGCTTCAATATATCAATCTGGATCATCAGAGAATTTTCCTGGACCTTGATTAATTTGTTTTAGATATTTTAGAGAGAAGAGGATTTGCACCTGTGTGGGTCCAAATTCTCCACCCACCTCCTATAAGGGACATGTCTTAGATGGTGGTGGGGGTGACCCTGGATATGGGGGACTAAAGTTTGGGAGTGGTAATGAAGAGTAGAGTTCTCTAGGGGCCACTGGGTTGTTTGAGCCTTTGGAGAGTGTAGAAGGATTGACTGGTTTCTCTGGAAGGCCCTCCAAGGCAGGGAGGTACCCTCACTTTTGGGATGCTTTTCTCCATTAGGCCATAAGGGTAGGGTTACCTTTGCATCCTTGACAAAAGTCTGGCTGATTTCTTAAAGCAAAGAAGGTTTGGATATTAGAAACCTCCTCATTTTCCTTCCCTGAAGCAGAAGAGATCTATCTGTAATACAGTGTTGAAATTATCAGTCCTATTTAGGGACCTTGCTTCTTGATTATCTAATGGGTATTGGGAGTAAGTGGTATTACAAAAGAAACTAAGCTTTTTTTTTCTTTTTCAAGTTTCAGGATCAAACCTCTCCCAATTTTTAAAAATGCATCTCAATAGAGAATCTGAAGGCAATGTGATCCAATTTCCCATCTGAAAGAGAAGACATCAACATTGAAGAGAGAGACATCCCTTTCTCTCAAGTTAAAGAACCTTACGTACCTAGGACCCTCAAGGATTCTCCTTTGGAGGCCAGAAACAAAGGATTTGGTGTACCAACTGGCCTTGTCAGATCCTGAAAACCTGCCTTCCTGGTTTTCTCAATTTTTTTCCAATGGAGAAGGCATAAATTTGTTAAACCTTTTAATTTTTCCAAGAAACATTTATCTTAATTGACTTTACTAACTTTTAAACAGCTGTTTATAGATTACCTCGGAAAATCAAGATACCAACTGAGCAATATTAACATTTAAGCATTTTTTTTAATCAAAGAAATACCTTAAAAGCAATGGACACTGTAGTTTAAAATATATTACAAAAGCAAACATAAACTTGAGTAGTTAGCCACGTAGGAAGAGAAAATGTATATGTTAATGATTTTCAGTGCATTTTGGTCTTTACTTTATTAACAAATTTAAGGCCACTTACCTGTCATGGATTTAAATTACATGAACTAAAAGGCATTTGGAGTTATGATTCCTTAATTTATGAGCACTTATTTATCTATAAGCCAATTTGGTATTCTGTAGACAATAAACAGAACACAATAAGCAATACCCCTGTATAGAAGTATATATAAAAATAAACAAAAACCAAAAATTGTATAGCTTTCATTTAGCAGGTAATAGGTCTCCACAGGTAGAAGATATGTTCACTATAGAGAGTGCTGCCAGATTTAGAGCTTCCAGAAATCAAAACATGTCCTTTTACAGATTTTATTGCATGGCACAGACATGGGAAAAACCCATGCAGTTGTCTGTGTTGGCAGCAGAGTTAATCAGCCATGGATGACAGTTAATTGTTTTGAGTGGTCACTTTATCCCACACAGCAGACAGATCCACACCAAATACTCTCATTTTTATCCTCTCTGAGATTTCCAAAAAGGAATGACCTTGTTCTTTGAATCCAGGATGAAACTGAGAGGTAGCCTTTAATACTTTCTCAATAAGGACAGCAGGAGAGAAACAAACAAACAAACAAACAACAAACAAAAAGAAGGACCAAAAAGTCTCTAGTTAGACTGAACAAAAATAAATCAGACTTAAATAAGTGTGAAAAATGAGATGAAGTTATCAGAAAAAAATTACCATGAGCTCAAAAAAGCAAGATAATTTTTTTTGGTGGGGGATGGAGTAAGGCAAGATGGCAAGTTCAAGACAACCACATGTGTGAGGGTATGGTGTGCTGAGAGAGTGACACAGTGTGAGCCAACCATGGTGCCTTGAGGGCCTCTGGTGGTGGAAGAGGTCCCATAGGTGATGGTGGACAGCTTTAAACAGCTTGCCACACAGCACAGAGAAGACCCTTAACAGGAATCCTAGAGAGAGAGGCTGGACTGAAAATCCCTCCTGGGGTACACGATACACACACCACATTCCCATGCACACCTAGGCAGAGGTCTTTCAGGCTTGTTTTTCCAGGAGCTGGAGTTGCAGTTCCTTGGGTGGTTACTATACCTTAATTTTATTTTAAATCTAAATTTAACTTAGAATTACCTTTTTGAACAAACACAACAAGACAAGAACTGAGGGAAACTCACAGCCTTGTAACATAAGTGGAATCATGACTCAGATATATACAAGGTAAGATGCTGGCTCCCTTAAAGTGGTGGTCATGTTCCTGGCTCTTCCTCCCAAACCTGGCTATACCCTGATTGTCTTAGGCAATTTTTAGGTCCCTCCTCCCTATCCTACTGGTCACTTTGTAGACTCCAGCTAGGCATAACACAGGCCTGGCTCTCTCTTCCCTATCACCCTTCTTAGCTGCTCCAGTGGACAGTTCTCTTCCCCTACCCACTCTACTTAGGAGCTACAAGGACACAGCACCACCATTGCATGACTTTTGCTTTCCATCTTTACAATTCCACTATGGCTTGAGACCTCTGCTCACCCAGACCAGCAGCAATGCCAGAGCAGGAAAACAGACTCTGCTAAGTTCAATTTTGTGGGTGCACGATTCTCAGACCAGCACCTCCCAGCACAGCTCATCTCCAGAACCTATTGGCTGCTATAAAAAATATGCCATATGCTATAATACAAGCGTGTTTCATATGAACATGCCATCCTGGCTGGATACCATTTTGGTGTTCCAGGCCGATTCCACTGAGCGTGGCCTGGCATCATTTTGGCATTCCAGGCAAGCTATTTTAATTGAAGAACTGCCCCCCCCAACACCATTTTGCTTCTGGCCTCCATGATATGAGAAAGAAGCCGTGTGCTTTCCCTCTCTCCATTTCCCACTGCCATGCCCTGAAACCTGTGGTCCCCCACCTCAAGTGGACTAAACCCCAAATCCCCAAGAAAACTGTGAGAAAATAAATCTTCTATCCTTTAAGTTGTATGGCCAGTCATCTAGGATATATCAGTGAGAATGCTAACTGAGACATACACCACTGTTAAAATTAATTACAAGAAAAATAAACGTAGAACAGAGAATAAGTTGTTTTTCAGTGAAGCACAGTATCTATACATCTTTATGGGGTACATTTTGATAATTTAATGCATGTATAAAATGTGTAATACTCAAAATAATAAGCATTTCTATATTTTCAACCACTAATCGTTTCATTTGTTGGGAATTGTGTATTCATCTTTATTAGTCATTTTGAAATATCATAAATTAATTTAGCCATCACTTGGCCTACTGTGCTAAAGAACCAGAAATTCCTTCACCTATCTTGGTGTGGTGCCCCTTACTGAATTTCTTTTATCTATCCTCCCCCTGCTACCCTTCCTCATCTCTAGTGATCACTGTTAAGTTCTGTTCTATAAGAATGACTTTTTAGTTTTCACAAATGAGAGAGTATGTAGTATTTGTCTTTCTATGTCTGTCTTAAGAATAGATTTTTTCCTTTTTTTTTAAAATTAGGATGATGTGCATTTTTTGACATTTTATTCATTTATCAATAATAAACAAAAAAGAAATTAAGGTACATTTTTATTGGTGCATTATAATTATACATTATAGTGAGGTTTAGAGTGACAGATACATATGTACACACAGCATTCCTTTTGTGCCTTTTGCTCTGGGTTCCTCCTCACTTCCCCCAACCTACAGACAATATTAACATTGACACAGATAACTTCATGTATGAACAAAAAGATTATTTGAGTAGCTTCTGTTAACATATATCCCCCATTTCCTCCCACTTTCTCCCTGAATCTCCCTCTCCCATTCTCCTCTTTCCCCTCCTTTATCTGAAGTCTCCTTTGTTTCCCAATTTCTCTCTAGCTTTCACACATGAGTGGAAACATATGACCTTTCACTTTCTGTGACTCGATAATCTCACTAAGCATAATGTTCTTGAATTCCATTCATTTTCCTGCAAATGACACACATTTCTATGTTTAAAGCAGCACAATCTATGATAGCCAAACTATGGGACTAGCCTAGGTGTCTGTCAGCAGCAAATAGACTACAAAATTATAGTATATACACACAATGGAATTCTACTTACCCATAAAAAAGAACACAATCATGTCATTTACAAGAGTAGTTTTCTTTTAAATAAGTTGTTTAAATTTGACATTTAATCACTGATATAATTTTGTTTCTTCTTTCAGATACTTAAATTTTTCTATGTTGATTATTGGTTTTATTATTATTTTTCTCTTAACTAATCTTCTGAAAACATTTCCACCATTTTCTGGGTTAACATAATTCCTATAAAATCTATAAATGCAATACAAAATCGAATACCCAAATATATATTTTTATTTCCACATGGCAATTCTTGGGCCACATATAGGATTTTACAGCCATTGTTATTTTATTCTGAGATTTCAGCATCTTCTTCCATATGCATAGCTTCAGATGAGAGGTTTGATTCTTCTTCATTTTTTTTGTGACCTGTCAAGGAAATAAAATTTACTGACAGTCTTGCAAATTCACATCTTACAAATGGCAAATAGTTATGATTAGAACATGTTTGAGAACAGATTGATATCTTCTGGGATGCAAGATTTATTTTTGGAAAAGTTACAAGAAACAATTTTTATTTAGAAATTGATTAACTTAAATTTCCTAGCTAAAATCAGTGAGAGAAAAATATCTGCTGAGAGGAAGCCTGCGAAGAATAAAGATATCCTAGAAAGAGTCTGATTTAATTTGCCTATTATTTCTTTGTAACTGTTGAAATTATAATAAAAAGTTCTCTCCCTTTCTCATTCTTCTCTATCATATATCATTTATCTATCTCTATCTTTCTCTCTCTCTAAATCCTCATAACTTAGATAACAGTAAATCAGTATATGTTGCATTTTACTTAAAAAATTATTGTAAAATAAAATAGGTGCTTATATTGCAAAACATATCAGATGTTACCTTGGATCTGTGCAAATTTTTCAGTTTTCCTAAATTTGTCTAAATATTCTGATTATCTTTTTGACCTTTTCAACATACGAAAAGAGCTAGACTCATCCAATAAAAGGTTACAGATAATTCAGCTACTAATACTCCAATACAAACATTATAGAAGCGGAAAAAAAACCCAAAAAAACCCTTAACAAAAACTATAGGAAATATGTGCAAATTTGGGAAAGTTATTTCATCTTTTTAAATAAGATTGATCTGATTATTTCAATTTGTTTATTCATTTAAAAATTTAGGAGCTAATTTAGGGAATTTCAATTTATAGTCAATTTTGATTAATTTCAATTTTGACTATACTATCATGAAGTTCTTGCTATAATACTCTATAATATTACCAATGTGAGACACATTAGTAGATACTAAATGGTAATAAATAATATATTTTGTTTTTTCAGTTCATTGACTTGTATGATCTCTACTACAAATCAATTATTGTATTGTTGTAACCTTTTTTTTCACAACATTTTGGGAAAAACAAAAAGATAAATTGATAAAATATTTTAATGGCTAAATCAACTCTGTCATTGTTCTTAATGGGATATAGAGAAGCAGAATTGATAAATGCCTTACAGTTCCAGATATCTTAGATGAGGACTCCTTTTAGCTCCTATACTGTGTTGTGAGACACAATAAAACTTGTCCTTGACTCTTACCCTGTTAGTCCCCCTTGGGTCCATAGATACTGTGACTTGAGCTGAATAATACTTACTATAGGCTCAATATTACTTTCCTCTATCACTAATTCATCTCTATGAATGTAAGGATAAGAACTGGGCTGCTTTTCTTGGTGGCAGAAAATAGGTACACAGAGAAAAAAGTTTATTTTAGCAAGCACACACTTGTCCCCTGCACTTGTTTCATCTCAGTGGGTGGGATGTTTTTATGGCTGGCAAGGAGAAGAGTCTGACGCCTGGTCAATAACATTATAATCCTTTATCCTTATTATGAACTTCCAAACATAGGAAGTTGCAAAGGCTTTGCCTAGAAAGACTCATGGCATGGGGAAAACTGCCCTCTCCACGCCAGTCTTGGTGTCCATCCAGGGTCTTGAACTTTCTGGAGGAAGTTACAGTCATGGAATCAGTCCCCACTGTCAGGTAGTCACACCCACTGCCATAGCTGGGTGACCTCCTTTTGGAGGTCTCTTTATTGGGGGCCTCAGCTGAGATGGTTTAAAATAACTCCTACTGAGACTTTCTCTTTTGGGGGAAGCATTTTGACTGAACTGCTTTTCTCCACATCACTCAGTACACTTGCATTCCAAGCCTTTTTTATATATACACCTGCTCCTCCTACTACTCCATAAAATGGCAGAAGCCCTTTGTAGTGAGACGAATTTAATTTCCCCCTTGCTCATCTGTTGTTCTGGGGGGAAATGGAACAGTGAGGAAACACACTACTCTCCTTCTTGGCCTCTTTCTTTTACTACTGCAGTAAGGGTGTAAAGGTAACCTCACTTTGGTTTGACATAACTAACCAGCTCAACACCTGACAGCTCTCAACAGGTGGGCTAGAGAAAGTCAAGAGTTAGTTCACAGGTGAAAAGGCAAAGTAAACCATTCTTTTGAGTTCTTGCTTATAGCCTTTTTTACTTAAGTAAAAATAACTTCTCTATTGTTCTTAATCACTTACCATGAACTTGCATTGTATTTTATGGGAAATCTTTCTCGTAATAAAGAATGTACACATTTGGGAAATATATATATATATATATATATATATATATATATATATATATATATATATATATATCTTTGAATGAAACTCTTTAGGTTTGTAGGTTATTGGTGAAGCAAAAGAATCAAGTATTAAAAATTCCCTTCCTGGGTTACTAGTTCTATATTTCCTTCTATTTTTATCAGGAAATATATTTGTACAATAAAGCCATGAATTGTAGCTTTAGATGTGTTAGGGAGTGTTTCAAATATATATGCCCTCTATGAATATAGAATGATAAATGCTACTGGTAAAGCCCCTTTAGACCCTTACATGTTTCTAAAAGAGAAAACTATGATATTAAATTTTCAATTTTATCTTCAAAATCAAATGAGAAGTAAAGAAAGTTTTGCAAAGAGCTCAGTATACAGAAGTGCAGGGGTCCAGCTCTAGGCAGGTGTTGGGGGTACATGGACAGCTGTGGATTGAGACAAGGTTGCGAGAATATGCACACCAGAAGAACTCAGGAAGTGCATCTACTTTGTTGTTTTCCAATAGCTGTTTTTATAATTTTTTACTTGACAATGGAGTCTAACCTTGAGGCTACAAACAGGCAAACAGCCAGACAGTTTGAGACAGTAAAGTTATTTTCTGAAGGTTAAGTATATGTTAAAGGGAGGGCCATAATGCCTGTCTGTTCTCGGGAAGACAGAGGGCTTTTTTAACCCATATGTCTTTGTTAGTTTAGTCTGTGAAGCTCTGGAGAAGAAATGTAGGAGTAAGCAAGGACTGCATGTGTTTTGATAATGTTTGTAAGTGATTATAGAATTTCTTATGTTGTTTGTCTGAAGGCAATATTTTGTTAGCTAATACAAAGAAATCACTGTTTGTCCAGCTACCATCTGTTTCTAAGAAATTTTTCCTATAATTAATGTAAAAACAAAACCCAAAGCACCCAAAATTCCCAGAATATAACATAATGCAAAGTGGGATATGCCACACACTCCTTTTTGGAATCAACTGCCTTGCAGGAATCCATTGGACCGAGTCTTGCTCAAGATCCAGTTATTAAGGAGCTGTGGCACAGAAGCTTCTGAGAATGGTTGTATGAAACTTAGCTGGGATTTCCCCTTTAGGAAAGTTATCATCACTGTACAATAAGAGTTAAGACTGTCACTGACATTTGAGGTACTAACACTGGCACTAGTTTAACTCCCAAGTCTCAAGACAGCTATACTATGTAAGCCTTCATAAGACACAGGACTTTATTCCTTTCTGTAGTAATTAAGACATAAGAACCAGAAAAGTCAGTCTTCTGACCATCTGGACATCACTCAGAGGAGCCATGCTTTATAAATTTCCTATCATATTTACCTCTGACATTGTAGTAAATAAAGGAAATGAGCACGGTGATGAAGATCATCAGCACACACAGGATCACAATAATATCTTCCACCCAGATAGTATCCAATTCATATCGTGGATCTGAAACAGGAACTAGAAAGCGATGCAAGAATTATGAAGATTCCAACTCAGAAAGGATGGGTGGATTACAGATTTATGATAGATTTATTTTTCAGGTTCCTATTTTTCCAAACCTTCTGAATTTATGAGAGTGGGGAAAAGGAGATTATGCTACATGGGTGATCCTGGAGAAAAGCAAGTTTGGGTAAAGCCAGAAGAAAGCTGTGAGGAGGCAGATGCCTATTCTTCTACTCAAGTAGATGGAATTTGCTCTGACTGGCAAGAGCCTGAAGGACGGATGGATACACTGTGCTTTTATCTGCTTTATCTAGTGATGAGTACCATCAATAATTATGGGCCTTATGAGATAATAGTGGAATAGAATGCTCTTTGATGAGCAAAATCTATGAAATGGAAAAAATCACACAATTCTCAAAGGTCATACTCTATCTGGAACAGAAATCTACCTTAAAATATTGTTTATGGAAGCCGGGCATGGTGGTGCACGCTTGTAATCCCAGCATTTGGGAGGCTGAGACCAGAGGATCAGGGTTTGCCGCCAGCTTCAGCTACCTCGTGAGGCACTCCACAACTTAGTGAAACCCTGTTTCAAAATAAAGAATAAAAAATAGAGCTGGTGGGATAGCTTGGAGGTAGAATGCCCCTGAGTTCAATCCCCAGTAACGCAAAAAAAAAAAAAAAATTGTTTATGGGTAATTTTAAAGTAGAAAAAAAATCTCCCACTCATAATCTTATAATATTGATTATTATGTCTTGTGATAGCATCATCATTGCCAATAATTAGGGTACCTGTTACATTATTGTTTAGCTATATCTAAGAGAAATTACTTTCCTACATCAATTATAGTTATTTTACCACACAACAGTATAATAACTCCTCAAATAAATAAAAATAGTATTATTATATGATTCAAAAATTCCATTTCTGTGTAAAATCAAAAACAATCTAGAGAGATATTTGTATACCCATGTTCCTAATAGTATTGTACCTAAGAGCTAAAACTTGTAGGCAGTGCAAGTGTCTATCAGGTGATGAATGAATAAGCAAAATGTCTTATATTATTACATTTTAATATTGGTTGACCTTAAAGAGAAGGAAATTCTGCAATATGTTATAACATGAATGAACCTTGAGGACATTATGCCAGTCACAAAAAGGAAAATACTATATGATTCCATGCGTATGAAACATTGAGAATGGTCAAAAACATACAGACATAAAATAGAATAGTGGTTGCCAGAATCTGGGGGAAGAAGGCAGAAAATTATTGTTTGATGAATACAGAGTTTTAGTTTGTAAAGATAAAAAAAAAATTTAGGAGATAGGTGGTTGTGAAGGTTACATATTAATATGAGTGTACTTAATGTTACTGAACTGTAGAGTTAAAAATGGTTAGAATGGTAAATTTTATACATACATTTTACCATAATTGCAATAAACTTTTTTGCTTTTCAAGACACATTGTTATAAAAAATTAAAAAGCAAAACATTGAGAGTCAAGAAGATGACACAGTAGGTTACACTTCCTATTTGTTTCGTAGCTCATAGTAGAAACAATGGGAAAAATCCCCTGCAAAAAAGATGAACTTCTGTAAAGAAGAAAGGCAACCCAAACATTGTTGAACTGGAGGCTACCTGATGACTTTGCAGATGAAGAGGTACGTATTTCACAATTTATAAGTTGAGACAGGAAATAGAAGATAAACAAAGAATCTACTGCATGGGAGACGTTGAGGGAAATCACCACAAGATCCCAACCAGCACCTATCTAACGATGTGAGGCCCACCTACCAGATCATGAGTGGTAATGACACAAAAAACGGGCGGTGGACTTTATTTGGGTTCTCATTCGCAACACTGGGAGACTGCACCCAAGTATACAGCTTACTTCCCTTTGAACCTGAAAGTGCCCCAAACAACCCAAGGTGAGCTAGAAATCTGAACAAGCAGGGATGCTTATACTTGGGGGTTGAGTCTAGAGGAGCCACTTCCAGTAGAGTGGAGGTAGAGCGAGTGGAGACCTGTAGTGAACTTTCCACTCAGGGCATTTGTATGTGTCACACTGCAAGTAGAGTCCTGAGGAGGTCCCTTGAGCTACAGTTGCCCAACCTAGCCTCTGACTCACTCCAATATTGAGTTTGCTTTAATACTTTCTCCAGAATATAAATCATTCAACAAAGTTCCAATGTTCTGATCAAAACTAGATCCAAGCTGTCAGAACTCTATTTTCGGAATCCTGCTATTGTCCCAAACTGAATACAACAATTTATTCTGCCTGGCCCAAACTCCAGTAAATGCTACCTCCATCCCCATCCTAACCCGTGCAGATGAACAGGGAAGGAAAGTGAGAGTCATTACATCTAGTTTTAACTCCAAAACTCTCCAACCAGAAACTTGGTAAGCTATACAAAAGGAGAAAGGGCTCAATATCCCCCAGAACATGTGCTCTTTAAGGAGGCTGTAAGAGGCAACCTGCAGGGGCCTGTTAGATGTTTTTTCTTTGAGCTAATGCAACAGGAAAATCAAAAAGAACAAACTCTTCCATACCGTAACAATGCTTTCCACCAGACTCGTACCAGGAAGGTGCCTGACACTTGCCCATTGCACTGTCTCAACCACAAAGTGGCATCTGATGATGTGATATGCTAATGAAGGATTGAAAAATTGCACCAGTTTGACCGAATCAGCGTCTACCCACTAGTTTTCAATTAAGTCTTCTATGAACAGACCCCTCCCCTCCCCTCACACCATAAATATGCCCACTTCGACTGTAAGGGTGGCTCTCTCTCTTCTGCAATGAGAAAGTCCCTCCCAAGCTTGCAATAAAGCTTTTTCTTTATGTTGTCGAGCCACGTCCTTTGTCCTCTTTTTTCTAACAGGGGCCAGAAACCAAGGAGAAATAAAAATGACAAACTGGCATAGGGTGTGACTATTCACCCTTACACACAGACATGCCTATATCAACAAAGCCACCTATGTTATTTTTCATTAAGTAATTTTTGTTGTTGTTTGTTTGCTCTTGTACATGATGATTGGCTTATATGTATACATTTATGCACATATCAGTTTCTTTATTTCTTCATCATAATAATCCATTTTTTATTATTATTTTATTATTTGGATTTGTTCTGTATTAGAGGATTAGTGGTTGTGTTAGTGGTCTGTTGGTTTCTGTGGTTTGTATTTTTCTCTACTTTCCTAGTTACTCATTTAGTCTTCTCTTTTCCCAATAATAGACAAATTCTCTTGACCTTACTTTCTCACTCTTCCTTTATTATTGTGTTTACCTATTTCTTGGTTTCTTTTCTTCTTATTTATAGCCTACAATTACTATATCTCATCTGCTTTCTCTCATTCTCCCTTTGACTATTCTAAATTTTCTTTTGTCTTACTACCCCATGTTCTTTTCTTTTAATGGACCATATTGTTGCCATCCTTTTGAACTATTTAATTCACACAATTTGTACCCCATCCTTTTGAACTATTTAATTCACACAATAACTGCAGATGTCCTTGAGTCCATCCTCACTTTATAGCTTCCACATTACCAAGTTTTCGTTGTTGTTATTGATATTGTTTTGATTATAGTTCTGACTTATTATAAGCAATTGCATCATCTTGATGATCATTACTTTGCATACATAATTTCCATGGGGACCTCAAAGTTAATGTAGAGGACACATTTCGAATGTTGGGTTTAGCTATCCCAAAACTTCTTACAATTACTATTTCAATTTCACGCTCAAGAAAAGCCCCAAAGAGGAAAGATAAGTTTCAAGTGTCCATGCATATCATGAAACTAAGCCAAATTTTTATGTATAGATGGGTAATTTTGATGAGGGTCCTTTTATTTGCATCAATATTGAAAAGAAATCTGTGACCTAAAAACTGTAAGATATACTGAATTATTAACTGTTTTAGGCTAGAAAATTTTATGAGGTAAAGTGGTCATGGCTATATTTTTGGCAAAAATAACTATTGACTTGAAGAAAATTCTTCCTCTAGAGCATAGAAATAAGAAATTATATCATCAAGTCTGTAAAATTTAGACGGCTAGAAACCAAACTCTATGGTATCTGGTCCAAGTGTGTATTTTTTCTACAGTTCAAGCAAGTATCACTCCTCTTTGGTTGAATATCTTACCAGTGACAGGGCATTTGGAAGAGGAAATATTTATAGGAAGTTTCCATCCTCTTGCTCTCACATACCTCTTTCTTTTGTATACAAATAGCAAATGATTACGGAGTCCATAATGACCGAAAAAATAATTATCACTGTGCTAATCACACAAAGAGAATTTCGGCTACGGCAACCACCTAAAGAGAAAAGAGATATTGCAATTACTGGTTATTGGTGTGAGTACACCTTGGATTTGGGGGTAAAATGCACCAATAAATCAAGACACTATCACTCTGATTTTGATGCTATCTCTCTGTATTCACTTAGAATAGGTCAAAGGCTTGGGGCCTGAAAGATCAGAGAATATTGGTGATAGGAATAAGAAGCAGAACTGTTTTTAGGGTGGGACAGATTTTGGACTGAGGTTAAAAAAGAAACTCCTCTTTCTGGTCCATCCATTGATGGGCTTCATTCGAGAGCAGAAGATGGAGTTATGCATTTGCCATTATCATTTTTCTCTGGGTTTAAAAGAGGATAACTCTGGAGAACCAAGAGATCATAACATCTTTAGATACCAGAATCTCATGAGTGAAAGTGTCTTTAGACAACATATTGCTTAAAATCTTATTTAGCAAGTAACATAGAAGTATTATTTGGCTATCCCTTCTCTCCATGAAAATATTTCACCACAGGTAGTGACCATTTCTCTGCTAGAGAGTTATAGGCACAGTTTAACTTAGTGGTTAAAATATAGGATATGAGTGTCCACATAGCTTATATTCAATCTTGTTTCCTACCATTATGAGATATGTAATGTTAGTTGTGATACTTACCTTTGATATGCCTATTTGAGCTGTCTTTATTCAGTTTTGGTATTAAAGTGACACTGGATACACAGAATTAGCTAGGAAGAATTCCATCTATTTCTATTGAGGAACACTGGCTTAGATCTTCTAAAAAGTTTTATAGAATTTGCCTGGGAATCCATCTATACCTAATTTTTTTTAAATGGAAGGCTCTTTATTGCTGTTTCAATCTCTTTACTTGCTATTGGTCAGTTTGGATTTCCTATATCCTTTTGATTCAATTACATAGGTTGTATATATCTAGAAATGTGTTGATTTCTTCTAGGTTTTTCAGTTTATTAGAGTATAAATTTTCAAAATATTTTATGATAATCCTTTTGATTTCCATGCTGTTTATGGTTGTATCCCCATTTTCATCTCTTATTTTAGAAATTTGGGTTGATTATTTCTTTTGTTTAGGGTAACTGAAAAACGGCTTTTTGTTTTGTTGATCTTTTGTATTTTTTTCTCTATTTCATAGATTTCTGCTCTGATTTTGATGATTTTCTGCCTTATCCTGGCTTTGGGATTAATATGTTCCTGTTTTTTGAGGGCTTTGAAGTGTGTCATTAGGTTTATTTGGTGGCTTTATGCTTTTCTTATGTGGGCACTCAATACTATAAATTTTCCTCTTAAACACCTTCAAAGTGTCCCATACATTTGGTATGTTTTGCCATTGTTTTGTTTGATTCTAGGATTTTTAAGATTTCTCCCCCTATTTTTCTATGATTCAGTCCTCATTCAGAAGTGTAGCATTCAGTCTCCATTATTTATGGAATTCATCTGGATCTTCCTATTGATTTCTACTTTCATTTTATTATGGTCTGAAAATATGCAACCAATTATATTACGTTTTTTAATTGGCTAGTACTTGCATTGTGGCCTAGAATATGGTCTGTTTTGGAGAAGCTTTCATGATCAGTTGAGAAGAATGTGTATTCAGCTGTTGTTGGGTAAAATATTCTATATATGTCTAATATGTCCTTTTGATTTTTAGTATTCTTTAGGTCTGAAGAGTATTTGCTGATTTTTGTCTGGGAGATCAATCTAATGGTGTCACAGGTGTGTTGAAGTTTCTTGGTATTCTTGTATTGGGGTCTATCTGAATCTTAATGTCACAAAAAGTTTGTTTTATAAAAGTGGGTATGCCTACATTTGGAACATAAATAGTTGCAATCATTGTATCCTCTTGTTGGTTTGTTCCTTTTATCAGCAAGAATTTACTTGCTTTGTCTCTTCTGATAAGCTTGTTACATATTAGAGTTGCTACCTCTGCTTGTTTTCCTTTATTGTGTCTTTCATTTCCTTTAGAGACTCTTTTTTTTTTTATTTAGGACATCAATATCTTTACTAGTATGTCTTTTCATATCCTGTAGACCTTCTCTGATCTCACTTATAATGTCTTTGATTGTGTCTATAATCAAAATTCTGAATTTTCCTGGTATTCACTGCACCACTGTATTGCTGATTTCTATTGTTGTGAAGTTGTGGGAGACCACTGTTTCCTTGCTGGCCCTTTTTCTAATGTTTCCAGGATTCTCAAATTTGTATCTCTAGTGTATTAGCCTCCTCAATTTGTGTGGGAGTCCCATATCTAATCATTGCCCCTTTATGATGGAACCTGTGCTGGAGGTAACTATTTGCCTCCATGTATGTCTTAAGGGATGCTGGTGCAGCCAGCCTTTGACTGACTGCAGCCCTCTGTCCTCAGAGAGCCTGTAAACAGTCAACTATAGATTGTAGAATTTGGAGCTTGTGGGGATGAGTGTCTAGCTTGTACTGACCTAGGAAGACTCACTACTTCTCTGGCTGCAGAGGTTAATGAGACTCTGCCCTCCACAGAGTTCTGTGTGTCTTAGCTTATAGTGTTCCAGTGAGACCCCCTGCTACTCTGTTAGCTTAGGGTTACTTCAGATCCTGTGAGCTGCCTGCTTCAAGGGCCCAGACTCCACCTGCTAGAGACTGCAGCATTCAGTATGTATGCCTAGGTTGTACTGTTCCTGGGGTACACCCAATGCTGTTCTTCCAGCTTCATTGGCAAGGGACTGTAGCATTTGTGGCCCTCGGTGAGGGGAGCCAGTGCTGTCATCTGTAATCACGATAGTCCCTGAAGAACTGAACTGTCTGCCACTGTGCTAACAGGGCTCAAGCTCAGAAGGATGAAAACTCACAACTTTCTTCTGAGTTTTATCACCCTAGTATACTACGACTACAGTTCTAGTCTGTCTCTGAATAGCCTGGAGGGGTGGGGTAGACTGTAGTCTTTAGATCCCACCCCTAGGAACTCTAAGGACTGTCTGTCAACAATTTTATGCTTCCAATATGTCTAACTGTAATATCCCAAACTCTGTAAGGATCTTCTGCAAAATCACAGACCCCACAAGTTCAGTTGTTACCACTCAAGGTGCCCCCACCTAACCCTCCCTGGCCCCCCAAATTCATGTGAGCTCCTGCTGAGAGGAACTGATAATTTACCATCATGACAAGGTACATTGCAGCCTCTTGGGATTCTGTAGCAAGCATCTTTTTTCTTCCAGTTCTGAAGAATTCTTCCAAGGCCACAGGAACATTGGTTGAGCTGTCTGGCTCTGCAACCTGGAAATATGAGGAACAGGTTATACTTGCCTTTTGGGGTTTATTATTTTGCAACTACTTGGTCAAAAGGATTAGGATTTTTCTTTTTCTCACCCTTTCTTTTTTTTTCTTTGCTGAAGTTCACCTGGGGCCAGAGAGGCAGGGACTCAACCTCTAACCTGCAGGGCTTGGAGCTAGTTAGTCACATTCCATGTATGTGTTATGCCATTTATCAATAATGCTATTAGTTTATTATTATTTTTATTATTATTTTGCTGTTTTTAGGGGCAGCCATCATTTTTGTTGTTGTTTTGGGGGTGTTTTTCTGTGATACTGAGTATTGAACCCAGGGGATTCTACCTCTAAGCTACACCCCAAGACCTGTTTTATTAATTTATTCTTATTTTAAAATAGTATCTCACTAAATTGAGCAGGGGGGGGGCTCAATAAGTTTCTAAGGCTAAATGTGAACCTGTAATCCTCTTGTCTCAGCCTGTGACGTACTGGATTATAAGCATGAGCCACCACACCCAGCTTCAGTTTTGTTGTTGTTGTTCTTAGACTGCTTGCTTTGCTACTCTTCCCTTTCTTTCCTCACTAACTGTCAAATTATATTGCTCTCTCTGTTTTTTTTTTCTATTTATCCTTTTATATGGCCTTCATATGCTGACTTTCTTCTGCTTCCCCTCTTTTCAGATTTTGGCTATTCTTACCTTTCTTTGCGTCTCTGCTCCATTTTCCTTTTTACTTAATTCTTTTTTACTATCTTTTGAAACTAGTTTTGCCATTTGAAGAATGAAAGTGGGGGGATCCAAAGAGCCCAGAATATTATGGCAAATCCCCAACTGTTCTGTCAACTGAGCTGAGAAATGTGAAGGACACTTTCCTTTGAAAATGATGATTTGATCTGAGCTCTGGGATAAGGAGCCTGGCTAATACATGGTGCTGGATAAATGAGAACTATTAGAAGCATATGGAGGGGCTGGAGGACAGGCTGACACATCCTACTCATCTGATCTCAGCACAGGGACTGAGGCTCTTAGAAGTTCAACAGAGTTGGCCAGGAAGAAGTGGGTGGGATAATGCATTCAGACTCTCCTAACAAATTTGACTTGTTTGGGTCAGAGCACAGAACAAACTATAGGATATCTGAAACTCTGAAAAGAAAGGACTCTATTTCAAAAACCTTAGCAAGAAGAGAAGAGGAGAGAAAGAGAGAGAGAGAGAGAGAGAGAGAGAGAGAGAGAGAGAGAGAGAAAGAGAAAGAGAATGAATTGCACTGTTTGATATTAACTGATTCTTAGTGTCTTCAGACATTTTGTACTTTGTCAGAATTGCGTATAGTTTTGGGCGTTTTGTCAATTAATTGTATCCCCTCTCTCTATACCTCTTTTCTTTTCTCACATCTCCATTTCCTCCCCTCTTCTTCATCCTTTATTCTCACTTCATTTTAACTTTCATCTCCCTTCCTTCCCCGACTTCTTTTCTTTCGTTTTTCCTTTTCCTTTTTGCTTGATTTTATTTTTATTTTTCTATTTTAATCCCTTCTTTCAAATCAATTGAATATAATGCCATTAACACTTAATCTTCTCAACCTATTCTAAATTAATTCCCACATTTATCTTTGGTTGGTAGAATTGTAGAGATTACTAATTATAACATATGGCAGAAATTGATATCTGATTTGCTCTTAAATTACCATTGTTGCTGATTATTACTGTCTTCTTCAAAGGAGTACTGATGATTAAAATTAACATTTTGATTATGCTGGTTCAAGTGTGTTGAAACCAAGATCTATATCCAGCCTGGGGCATATTTTTAGGAGATAATTACGCACTAATGCCTCCACCTCCCACATAAAAGAGGAAGAGGAATCCATCTCAATAGATGGATTAAAAACAAGACCTCAGAAAACTTAAGGAAATAGGCCACAAGATACCTCTAAAAAATCTATCAACCCTCAGTAACTGAATCTGAAGATATTGATGGGGGTAAAATCATAAACAAAGAATTTAAAAAGTTGAAGATTAAAATGATCAATGAACTAGAAGATCTAAGACATGAACTAAAGAGCATTTCAACAAAGATAAAGAATCTGAAAAAGAAACAAACAGATATTATAGAAATAAAAGACTAAATAAATCAATAAAATTTAGTTGAAAGTATCAGCAATAAATTATGCCACATAGAGGACAGATTTCAGGCATCAATGACAGGATATATGATCTCTAACACTTAGCCAGCAATGAATAGAGAAAATAAGATACCAGGATCAGAATATTCAAAATATTTGAGCCAACATTAAGAGATCAAACTTAAAAATCATTAGGATCAATGAGGGACTCAAGAAACAAACTAAAGGCATGGATAACCTTTACAGTGGAGTAATATAAAACATTTTTTCAAAGACATGAGAGTGAAATGATTATCTAGATTCAGAGGCATTGAGAACCTTAGATAAATAAAAGAGAACTTCTTTATGACACATTACAGTTAAAATGCCTAAAATAGAGAAATATAGAATCTCAAGAAGATATCAGGTTACCTTTAGATATAAGCCAATAAGAGTAATTTCTGGTTTTTCAGTCAAAACTCTAAAAACCAGGATGGCTTGGAATCATGTATTCCATGCAAAAAAAAAAAAAATAAATAAAATAACTGCCAACCAAGATTGCTATATCCAGCAAAGTTATCATTCTGAATAAAGGAAGAAATAAAAATCTTCCAAAATAAACATAAAAGAAATAATGACTACTAAGCAAGCACTACAGAAAATATTTTAAAAAGCATTACACAGAGAATAAATTTAAAACATACTTCAGAGTCCACAAAAGAATAAATCTCCTTAGAAGAGTAGATAAGTAAAGAAGACTTATGACCAAATTAAATAATGTAAATAAATAAAAAATGTCAGGAAATAATAATCATCTGTCTATAATAACGCTGAGTGGGAATGACTTAAGCTCTTCAATCAAAAGATACTGACATGGAGAGTGTAATAACAAATAAGACCAAACAATATGTCATCTATGATAGACTCACTTAACAGGCAAATATATCTACAGACTCAAGATGAAAAAAGATAGTCCATGAAAACGGAGAATGAAAGCAAGCAAGAATAGCTACTCTCATATCCAATGATGCATACTTTAAGCCAAAGTTAATTAGAAGAGACAAAGAGGGTCACTCTATATTGATGTAGAAAACAACTCAACAAGAAAATATAATGACAGTAAATATTTATGCCCCATACCCTGCTGCCAGGATGTTTTGAGCCAGCTGACCATGGACTGAAGTTCTGAAATTGTGAGACAAACCTTTTCTCCTCTAAGGTGTTCTTGTAAGGTATTTTGGTCACAGTGGTGAATAGGTAACTAACAAACTGCTAGAAGAAAACATAGCATTAATTTTCTGATACAAGTATAGGGATCAGTATTCTCAGTTAAGACTCCCTAGAGCTCAGGAAATAAAACCAAGAATTAATGCATGGATGATATCAAATTAAAAAACTTCTGAATAGCAAATTAAACAAATAGCATGATGAGAGAACCTATATAGAATAGGAGAAAATCTTTGCCAGCTTGTCTTCAGACAGAGGATTAATATCCAGTATATATATATATACATATATATATATATATATGTATATATATATATAAAGTACTCAAAAAATTTAACACCAAAAAGGAAGAAAAAGCCAATTCATTCAATTAACAAATGGACAAATGAACTAAACAGGTATTTCTCAAAAGAAGAAATGAAAATAAATATATGAAAAATGTTCAACATCTTTAGCAATAAGAGAAATGCAAATAAAAACTACATTGAGAGTTCATCTTACTATATTTAGAATGACAATCATTAAGAATAAAAGTAAATACTTACACGAATTTGGGGAAAAAGAAATATTTGTACACTATTGGTGGAGTTGCTAGAAAAGAAGAGAAAAGAAAAAAAAGGAAGAAAAGGGGTCTCATGAAAATACAGCAGTAGAAGGGAGTCAGGGAAGAGAGAGGGAAAGAAAAGTTGAGATATGGGGAATGAAACAGAGAAAATTATGCTGTGTGTTTGTATGACTATGTCACTACGAAATCCATTATTATGCATAATTATAACACACTAATACAAGAAGCCCATATTTTCAGGTAAACATAACTATCTGCAGCTCTAGCAAAGAGGATATCTAGGAACAAGGAATGGGTAGAAGACATATGTCTAACACAGGACCCAAGAATTTGAAATGTCCTGAGCAGACAGGGTTGGGAATAAAGTGTCATTCAGCTTTATCTCCCTCCCTCTCCCCTATTTTGTGTCTCCCACTCTTCAAACCTACTTACATTGTGATATTTGCTGGGAAATACTGGGAAAAAGGATGGAGGATATCAGCACGATCATCATTGTAAATAAAATAGCTATCCAAATTTTCTTCCATGAAAACAGTTTATCTGAAATAGAGTTACAGATCTTACCACTTAAGGAACTTGTTGGGTTTGGACTTACCCAATTAGGAATGATACTTCATCCAAAGCATATTTCCATTTTCAAGTTCTTACCATCATGAAATATTAGACCTTAACCAATTTGGAGAGGTAGATATGATGGGGTGGGAGAAAAGTAGGGCAGTCTAGAGTGAAGCTTAGCCTGGTATGAAGTAGTGTGAAAGCCATTTGCAATATCTCTTTTCAACCATTCTGTCTTTATAAGCTCTGTGACTAAAAGGGAAGACAGAGGCAAATTCTTTCCTCAAAAGGCTCATATGAAGATTTGCAGGAATTACAATAAGGTCAGTTCCAACTCAATCACTTAGTCCTCTTGTCTAAACTGTCATAATATGTGCCATTCCAAGTTCTCCAATGTACTTATTTGGTCTGGCATTACTACTCTTGAATACATTCAACGACATAGTTTATTTAACTTTCCCTCCTCCTTAACATGTGAACAAGCATATGCTTTGGATTACCTGCTTATGCATACTGGGTAGGACATCTGAAAGTTTGTCTAGAAATCTGATGTCTTTCTTCTTAGAGGAAAAAAATCCTTTGCTATCTAGAACATGCTGCAGTGCTTTCTGAGAAAATAAGTTCAGTAGTCTGCATTAGAATCAATCCAGAGTTCTGCTATACCATTTTGAATATGTTTGGTGTGGACTAAACCTAGATTAAACTGGTGTTTTCCATGCTTGTAATTCACAGGACTTAGAGCCCCATGACTTTGGAACTAATGCTATACCCAGATAAGTGCCCCACTCCAACCTAGGCAGCTCACAAGTCAGGCTGGGACAAAGTCCTATGTAAGATAGAATCAAATTATATCAATTAATTCTATTGAATTCTATTCATTGATCTTTTCTTTATCATAAATTTTTACTATTTTCCATATATCTGATATTCGGCGAATGGAATATAAGATCTTGAAACATCTCTATTTCCTACAACTGTAGCTTATTCTCTAAAGTCTGTGTTAATTGCAATTCTTTAAAAATCATAGTTTTTTTTAAAGTGCATATCTACTTTAAGAAAGTGCTAGCTCAGATTATGCCTATTATTTACTGAAGCTGCAAATAAACTAGCCAGTATTTCTCCCTTTTGTGAGCATAGGGTAGGGTTTCTTTAGCTCTTGTAACAGTTTGTCATTCTGTTTCTGACCCAACTATGATATGAAGACTTATTTTTTTCTCTATAAGATCAAATGAGAAAATGTACTCAACAGTGTTTTGAACAAAGTATACTGCCCAAACTGTTAGGGTAGTTGTTTCTATTGTAATATTCTTGGACAATACTATGTATTTTAGGATATGGCTCCAACATTAATTTCATGAACATATACAAACACTAACGCTTGTATGTTTATTTGGGAGTTTACAATGCATTTCTTGAGTTTCTTTTCATCCATTTAAATATTAATTATTGATTGCCTGATTATTATTTGCCATAAAATATTCAAAGAATAGGATGTGACACTGTATAGAACCAATAAAGATCCCCTGCTTTTATATTTTGGAGATGGAGATAAATAGAGGATAATACTCTTGATCTGATCCAAAAGGCCAAGAAGTGATATAAATAGAGTATAATAATAAAGTTATGCAGTGGGTTAAAAGTTGGTAATATAAAAACTAAAGTAGAGTAAGGAGTTAGATAATCCTAGGTGGTGAGGCACAGATTGGTTTTTCAAGATAGTCCTTATTAAGAAGGTGAAAGTTGAGAATAGACTTGAAGAAGGTAAGGGAAGTTGTGGAATTTACAGCATTCTAGGAAGAGAGAACAGCTAAAGCAAAGATACAAAGACAGGAGCTCATCTGCACCAATGGACAGCAAGGAATATGTGTAAGTAGAGTGGACAAAAGAGAATACTAAGAGATGAGGTCAAATGGGTTCTGAGAAAACAGATAATACAAGGGATTGTGTGGTGTTTTACTCTTAATAAAATAGGGAATAATTATAGGGTAATGAAGAGAGGGTGATATTTTATGTCTCATGTTTTAGATGAGTCTTCCTATGTACATGCTGAGCATGTACTATGTGGACAAGAATAGAAATAGGAGAACTTTCAGGATCCAACTGCTGAAACTCAGACTAGGGTAATGGTGTCTCAAATTTGAATAGCAGTGGTAGGATGATGAGAAGTGGCAAGACTTGATATTTTTAAAGGTAGATTGTGCATTATTTCTTGATGGATGTTATGTAGAATATGAGAGAAAAATGGGAGTCAAAGATTCCCATTCTTCAAAGATTTTGTTCTACTGAAAATATGAAGTGTGTTTGGGAAGGCATTAAATTTAGGAAGTTTGAAGGTAATCAGGAGTTTAGTGTTTGGTTTGGTATAGTTACTAGGCTTCTATGTTGAGATGCTGAGTTTGGATAAGAGAACAGGGTAGGAGGGAGGTCTGGCCAAGAATATAATTTGAGGAACCATCATGATATTGATAGTGCTTAAAGCCATGAGACAGCATAAAGTTACAAAAGAATAGAGAGTCAAAAGTTATGTCCTGGGAACTACAATATTAATAAGACAGAGGGAAAAAGATGAATGTAGCAAAAAGAATAAGAAAGACAACAACCAAGATTGATAAAGCCAAGAGAAGTAACTTGTCTTGGAAACAAAGTAAGAAAGCAAATGAATTTTTTGTTTATTATATAAATTGTATGACAATGGCTATTATTTGAAGAATAAATAAACAGATCTTACCTGATAGGACAATGCTTGTCCTTGCCTCTTTGCCACTTACAGGGTTTTGAAGGTAGCAAGTGACATTCCTATGGAACTGATCACTAAGAAGAAGGCTCATCTTCATGTTAAACAACTTGTCTCTATCCAGTGAGTAGGATTTTGCTGTAGGTAGAAGGATCTCTCCTCTGCTATCTCTCCATTCCATTTGAGGTTGTGGGAACCAACCTCTTGAACAGCACTCTAGTATAATACCTTTGGTAGTAGGAGGATGCACAAGAATCTGTGTGTCTGAGTTTGTAGCTGGTTAGATATCAAGGGGGAAAACAATATTTTGAGGTGAAGGAAAGGGAAAACAGAACAGAGAAATAAAAGCCTTCCTATCATATTTTAACACCAATTTCCTTCGATATATTGATAATCAAAACTCTGTGGAGCTCTGATTTCAATAAGAAGCTAACTAAATGGGAAAAAGGATAAGCCAGATGGATTATAATATACAGCTTACAACTTGTTTGAAATAAAGCAGGTGAGGAAATGTCTACTTGTTTTATTTATTTATCCATTCATTCAAAAATATTTATTGGTTATTTACTAAATCTAAGAGGCTGAATTATTTCCTTGGATTATAATGATGAATAAAAAGTTAAGATTTCAGTTATCACAGAATTTACAGTTTAATGTCTTTTATCTTCATCAATAATCACCTTTAGTCATCATTATAAATTATTAATAAATGATAGCATCATAAAACCAAAATTGCAGCTTAAATTGAAATTTTAATTTATATGTTCTTCATATACAGTAGGCATTTGAATATACCATTTTTTCATAAAGTATGCAATAAATTGTTATGAAAATACAATACATACTAATTTAGAGAAAATAAGTCTTTGAAAAAGTTCAGGACCTTGCCTAAGACATGGACTTTTCTAATGAGTAGGCAAAGAAATAATGAATAGAGGTTTAAAGTGTAACCACAAAGCAGCTCTGTCTAAAAAGAGTTCTGCAACAATAGAAATAGTGCTAGAAATAGAAATTTTTCTAATATAGTAACTACCTACTACATGAGACTTAACACATCTGAAATGAGGCCAGTGAGATTTTAGAATAAGTGTTCAACTTTACTTATTTGATTTTAATTAATTTGAATATAAATATAATTGACACCATCACATTGGGTAGCTTAGATCTAAACTATAGAATCAAATGTCATATACTATTCAATCAAGATGTTAAATGTGAGTGGACTTGGAGCCCTATATTTGAGTCCTTACATTTTTAAAATTCTTTAGTTAACTTCAAGTCCTCTATCTCACCTCCACTTCTTTGTCATTGAGAATAATTTAAAGGGTAAGATGATTAACTTAAATTCTTTATATTGCATAGACCATATATATTGCATATATACCTGAAGACAATAAAGATTATGGATAAAGGCTTTTGGGAATAAATTTAGGAAAATAAAACACACTAAGCAGTTAGCAAATTGAATTAGGGAGAAATGGGATTAGGAATTATCATTAAGGAGACTATTGTAAGTATTCAGATCACTTGTAAAATTGTGTTTTACTAAATTGCTGTCAGAAATAATTGAAAGGATAATAACAAATCCCAAAAGGAAACCATTTATCTTTTAGAAATCTAACAATGTACCTAGACATAAAAAAGAAGATATTTACTTAGAATCAATGTCTGCGCAGATATAATTTTCATTCTGGATCTGCCATTCTTTCTAGCTCAAAAAATAAATGCATGAATTTTAAACTTCCTAACCAAACTGTGTAATATGGAATAGTCTGAAACACTGAGGATTTTCCTAATACTTATGCTCAGAAGAGTTTTAATGGATACATAGATACCTCAGAGGAATCTGAAGGATCCTTCCTTACCTGTTACCTTCACTTCTATGGTGTCTTCTTCATAGAAATCGCCATCTCTGAAGAGGCAGCGGTATGGCCCATCATCATCAACACTGATATTAAAGATCCTGAGGGTCACTTTACCTTCTCCAATGGCATCCTTCAGGAGTTCTGTCCTCTCCACATACCTGGAGATAGTTTTTCCATACTGGTCGATACCATCACTGTACAGGTATATGGGTTGTGTGTAGCGGTCCCGGAACCAGCGGATCTCCATGTGTTGTGCACTCTGTGGTGGTGACAACTGACAACTAAGCTCAACATTGTCACCAAATGAAGCCAATATTTGCCTCTTTAAGGCATTCACTGTGAATTGTTCTGGAAAGGGAAACAATAATCAAAAGATGAGAGTGTGAATCAGGTCACATCTTTTATATTGTGCGCCCACATACACACATGCATACACATACTTTATGAGGGGTAATTATTGTCCCTAAAACAATCTTAATTTCACACTTGACTTAAGTGGTTGTTCATCATATTTTCCCTTAAAAATAGAAAAATGTGTTTTCCATTGCTGCTAAATTGTTTAAATTTTTGTTAAAAGGAAGTGTAATAGTTACTCTTTCTTTCTTTAATTCTAAACCTTCTTTCTCCAGACATCTTTTAAGGTTTGCTGCATTTTCACTATAATAAATCTGTGTATGAATTTGTTCTTCTTTTTCAGGTTAAGATTCACAAGGCTTCTTAGAGGATTATTGTCTTTCAGTTCTGGAAAACTCTTATCCAGTGTGTGTTTAATTTAATATAGCTTGTTCTCTATTTTCTCTTATTATGGAGCTTTCTCCACTCTCTTGGGCATTACCAGCAAAGTATGTTAAAGTGGCACCACTTGCTCCTCTAAGTGTCCCAAGGTTAATACATTTCATTTTTTGTTTTTCCTTTTTCATACCACTTGGTTACAGCAGATGTTCTTACAGACTAGAGACTCAGAAACTCTCAAAGTTGATACTTAGTCCCTGACTGGAAAAAAGATATGAGGATAGGGGACATTTTAGACTCTTTCATGTTTGTCCCCTGCCATATTCCTTGAAGGTAGGATGAAAAAACAGTTGATTCTATTAGTACTCTCCATTTCCCCTTCATAATGGCCATCTTTTCTCTTTCAATTCCTGCTGTTATATTGCCACTTGGTCAGGATTACCAAATCGGCTTAGACTTTTCTTACCCTGGAGAACTAAACAGCCTCAGGTACCAATGTGTAACTGATAAATTAATATTGAAAATTATTTTGTATATGTAAAGAAATACTTCATTGTTGGCCTAATTCACACATTATCATATGCATATATAATATATTTTTGAAGATAATTTTAAACATTTAAGCACTGCTAATGAACTTAATCTTATCTCCCTAAATTAAACTCTAATTACATATATAAATACTGAGTATATAAATACATATATAAATACTGAATATTTTTTGTGTGTGGTTTTTTTTTTTTTTTTTTTTTTTTTTTTTTTTTTTTTTTTTTTTTTTTTTTTTTTTTTTTTGCGGTTCTGGGGATTGAACTCAGAGGCATTCTACCTCCGAGCTACACCCCCAGCCCTATTTTTTATTCTTTATTTTGAAACCGAGTCTCACTAAGTTGTGGAGTGCCTCACTAGGTAGCTGAGGCTGGCCTCGAACCCGGATCCTCTGGTCTCAACCTCCCTGAATGCTGGGATTACAAGCATGCGCCACCACACCCGGCTTTTTGTGTGTTTTAAATGCATATGTTACAGATAAAATAATCACAAATGGAGTGCTCCTAAGCTAGTTATTATGTTTACCTTGATAATATGATGAAGGGATAAACCATTTCATTATTATTCTCTACTAGTTTTTATATCTAATAAGATATATAATTTGATATGTTCTTAAAGTTTCATAATACTTATTTTAGTACATTTTCAAAAATCTTACAGGAAACAAAGAAAAGACAGAAAAAAGTCACAATTGAAAAATATTAGAGCATTTCCTATTAAAGCCAACAATGCAAAAAGTAGAACTCAATGTAGTAATTTGAAGTCACCACAATAAAAATATTGTTGAACTATTTAAAAAAAGAACATGTCTATAAACTTTTTAATGTTTTTATTATTGATCCATGTTAATTATACTAAATGGTGAGTTTAATGTGTTACATTATTGGTACATGCATATAACCTAATTTGATCAAGTTAAGTCTCTAATAACTACTTTTACCCTCCACTTCTACCTCCCCATGATTCCTGTCTTCTACTCAGTCTACCATATCTTTTTATAATTTCTATCTCTTTCTCTCTCTCTCTCTCTCTCTGTTCTGCTTTCTCCAATAGCTTCCACATATGAGGGAAAACATATCAGATCTGTCTTTCTGAACATAGTTTATTTTGCTTAACATGATGATGTCCAGTCCCATCATATTTCTTGAAAATAAAATAACCTTTGTCTTCTTTATGGACAAATAAAACTCTATCATGTGTATATACCTCATTCTTTTCCATTCATCTATTGATGGGCACTTAGGATGATTACATAATTTGGCTATTGTGAATTGTGCTGTGATAGACATGGGTATGCATGTATTTCTAAAGTATGCTAACTTTAATTCTTTTGGATAAATAACAAGGAATGGTAGAGATAGATCTTATGGTAGTTCTATTTTTAGTTTTTTTAAGAAACCAGTGTACTGATTTCCATAGTGACTGTGCTAATTAATATCCCCACCAATAGTTCATAAGAGCTCCTTTTCCTCTATATCCTCACCAGCAATTATTTGTACTTATGTTATTTTTAGTATTATTATATTTTTTATTTTTCAATTAGTAGCACATTGTAATTATGTGTCATAGCAAGTGTTCAAAGTTATAAAAACATATATGCAAATAGCTTTTTGTGTATTTCCTTCCATATCCTACCTTTTACTCCTCTCCTTCCTTCCCACACTAGTTAGTAAAATTGGTGGTAATATTTCACATATTGCTATAGGAATATTTGAACTATTTCCTTTCTGAACCCATCTTTATCCCCTTACTCCCTCCCTGATACCTCTCCCTTTATTCTACATGTCTATATCTGCATTATTTAAACTCATGTTTTCTATTTTCTCTCTACCTTCTGCATAGGAAAGAAAAGATAGCACCCTTGACTTTCTGGGACTGGCTGATCTCAGTATAATATTATCCAGTTTTCTGAAAGTGACATAATTTTGTTCTTCTTTATGGCTAGGTAGAATTCTATTGTGTATATATGCAATATTTTCTTTATCTACTCATATATTGATGGATACCTGGGTTGGTTCCATAAATTGTCTAATGTTAATTGTGTTGCTATAAACATGGGCATGAATGTATCACTATAGTATTCTTATTGTAGTTATTTAGGAAAGATACTGAGGACTGGTATAGCTGGGTCATATGGTGGTTCAATTCCTAGTGTTTTAAGAAATCTCCAAACTGATCTTTGTAGTGGTATATGAACTTAAAATCTCACCAACAGCATATATGATTTTCTATTCCTCACATCTTTGCCAGCATTTATCTTATTTGTATTCTGTATGACTGCCATTCTAACTGAAGTTAGATAAAATCTCATTTTAGTGTTGATCTGCATTTGCATGATGCTAAGGATGCTGAACATTTTTCATATATTTGTTGGCCACTTGTATTTTTTCTTTTGAGAAGTGTCTATTAAGTACAGTTGACGATTTTCTAATTGGGTTACTTATTTATTTAGTATTACATTTTTAAAGTTTTTAAAATATATTCTAGATATTTGTCCTTTATCAAAGAAGAAGCTGGCAAAGATTTTCTCCCAATTCTATAGGCTTTCTTTTTAAACTCTTGATGGTTTCCTTTGCTGCACAAGTGTTTTTAATTTGATGTTTTCCATTTATTGATTCTCAATTTTATTTCCTGAGCTTTAGGGATCTTTTGAGGACATCTCCACCAGTGCCTATGTGTTGGATATTTGGAGTTATGTTTCCTTCTAGCAATTGCAACACTTCTGTTCTAAAGTCTAGGTATGTTATTCATACTGAGTTGAGTTTTATGCAGGATAAAAAATAATGGTCTTCTTTTATTCCTCTACATATGGATATACGGTTTTCCTAGCACATTGTTAAAGGCTGCCTTTTCCCCAGTATATATTTTAGCTACTTTGTGAAAAATCAACTGGTGCTAAGTGTGAGGATTTTTTTTTGGTATCTTCTATTCTATTCCATTGTTCTTGTGTCAGTTTTTATCCCATTATCATGTAGTTTTTGTAACTAAAGCTCTGTAGCATAATATAAAATCAGGTATTGTGATGCCTCCAGTGTAGTTTTTTTTTTTTGTTTTGTTTTTAAATGGGAATCAAACCCATGGCATTCTATGTCTGAGCTACACCCCTAGCCCTATTTTTGAAACTAGATCCCACTAGGTTGGTGAAAGTCTCACTACTTGTTGAATCTGTCCTTAAACCTGCCATCCTTCTCTGTCTCCCAAGTACTGGGATTACAGATGTGCACCACCATGCCCGGCTCCAGCATGGTTCTTATTGCTCATAATTGCTTTGACTAGTCTGATTCTTTTGTTCTTTCATGTGAATTTTGGGACTGTTTTTACTAGTAGGATGAAAAACTATGCATTTCTGTAATAAATTTGAAAATTTCAAGGACTATAATAAAAAAGATAAAACCATGAGGTGGCAGTACCACACAATAAGCTTCTGTTTGGGCAACACTGATAGGTTTGCAAAAGGAGACAGTTCTCACATCATGAGACTTCATAGTGGTACAGGACCCAATATTCAGAAGGGGAGGAGAGCTGATGTGCTCCCAGAGTTGCAGAGGGGGCTTATGTGTCTAGGTGACACCACTCTACAACATATTAGGGGATATCTGGGTCAGAGAGCTATGAGGGAAATAACAGTTTTTAGAACTACAGGGTTTATCTTGACTATAGCTAGCAGAATTGGAGGCAGTTTCATAGGGCATATAAAAAGAGACAGGCATCAAATGGCTAAAAATTTGTTTGGGGGGATATATTTAAAAGATTTGGGTGTGTAATATTTTGAGTTTAGCATTAGTGGGCTTTTGGAATAATGGGGATCATATTTGAGGAAGTGAGAAATATAGTGTATATAGACATTATCTTTGGCTCATTTATTAAGAATTTGTTAAGACCCAGGGAATGGTACAACATGAGTAAACCCTAATGTAAACTTGAATTTTAATTAATAATAATGTATTAATATTTGCTCAATTATAATAAATGTGCATACTAAGGCAAGATGCTAAGAATACAGGAAAGTGCATGTATGTGAGGGAAGGAGTGGAGAAGAGGCAGTGGGATTATATGAGAACTCTGTATACAATCTGCATAATTTTTTCATACTTGAAATTACTTTAGAAAATAAAGTATATGATAAAAGTCAACTAATAGTGGATCAAAGACTTAGGAATTAGAGCAGAAACTTTGAAACTGCTAGAATAAAACATAGGGTTAGTATTCTATCATATCGATGCTGGTAGTGAGTTCCTAAATAAGAACCTAAACCCCAGGAAATGATACCAAAATTAATAAATGGGATGTCATCAAATTAAAAATCTTCTGCATATAAAGGGAAACAATCAAGGGCATGAGGAGAGAGATTACATAATGGGAGAACATTTTTTCAGTTACTCCTCCTCTGAATGGTGGTTAATATCCAGACTATATAAAGAACTCAAAAACATAACAGCTATATGTGTGTGTGTGTGTGTGTGTGTGTGTGTGTGTGTGTGTGTGTGTATGTGTGTGTGTGTATCCCAATCAATATCAATACAATAAATGGGCAAATGAAGTAAATAAACACTTCACAATAGAAGAAATGGCCAACAAATATATGAGAAAATGGTCAACATCTAGCAATCGGAGAAATACAAATCTAACTGTACTGAGACTTAATCTCACTCAAGTTAGAAAGCCAATCATCAAGAATACAAATAATAAAGTCTGGCAAAGATTCAAGGTAAAAGGAACTCTTTTACACTGCTGGTAGAATTATAAATTAGTACAACTTCTATGGAGATCAGTATGGAGTTTCTTCAAAAGACTAGGAATGGAATCACCATATAACCCAGCTATACTACTCCTAAGTAAATGATTGAAGTCAGCATATGATAATGCTGCATGCGTTCCCATGTTTATAGCAGCATAATTCACAATAGCCAAATCGTGGAACTAGCCTAGGTATCCATCAACAGATGAAGGGATAAATAAAATGTAGTATATATACACAATGGAACAAATTATATCATTTGCAGAAAAATGAGTGGAACTGGAGAACATCATGCCAAGTGAGATAAACCAGACTCAGAAAGTAAAAGATCTATGTGTTGTCTCATATGTAGAAGGTAGATAAAAAAAGGAAAGAAGAAAGACTTCATGAAAATAGAAGAGACCAGTAGACTAGAGAAAGAGGACTAGGGGAAGAAAGAGGGGAGACAAACTGGGGGACAGAGGAATGAAATAAGCCAAATTATGCTTTGTCCAAATGCATGTGCAAATATTTCACAATTAATCCCACTATTATAAATAATGATACCTCACCAATAAAGATACTGGAAAATAAACAAAAAATAAATAACAAAGTGTAATAAACTTTTAAAAACAAGTTAAGAGAAAGTGGATGACAAAAGAAGTGAGGACTTGGAAGAAAATTTTGAAATACAAAAAATAAAAAGTAAAAGTAAAAAAATTCTACACATCCAAAAAATGATTCCAAAGTCCATTTATCATAAACTTGTCAGAGATACATGGAGCAAATAAATAGATCAAAAAGTAATTCTTAATATTTAAGAGTTCTTATAAAGCAATCAATAATGTGAGGGAAATAAGGAGTTAGCTCATAAACAGGTAGTTGAAAGAAAAAGAAATACAATTTTTTGAAAGATAGTCAACCCCGATTAGTAATAAAATATTAAAATGTAATCACTATAAGATTCTACTTATCCATAATTTTGGAAGAGATAAAAATTTTGATGCCTGTCATACCTACCCAACAAATTTACATATGCCATTCATAGAAATGTACTTTGATTAACTATTTCATAATAACATTTTCAAAATGGTGATGATGATAATAATAGTAATAATAATAATAATAATAATAATAATAATAATAATGATAATATTAAATAGCACACAAACTTTGGCCAGAAATTCTACTCATTGGAGTATTTCTTACATTTGTACTCATACTTTAATTCAAATAACATGTGCAGCGATGCTTGTTTTTTATTTTTAATAGTGAAAGACTGTATCTCACCTAAGTTTGCATCAGGAAAAATTCTACTATCTAACATACAGCTTTTACCAAAAACTTCTACATCTTTTACATGATTTGTTGTCTTTGGCTCTAACTTTTGGTAGAAGGGCCATTTTGATTATATTTCTTTTGCCTATCCAAGAGTATGAGAGGTCTTCCCATCTTCTAAAATCTTCTCCAGTTTCTTTCTTTAGCATTTTACAATTTTCAGTGTAGGGATCTTTTATCTCCTTGGTTGAATTTATTCTAAAGTATTTTATTTTTTGAGACGATTGTGAACAGAAGGGTTTTCTGGATTTCTTTTTCAATGTGTTCATCATTGGTGAATTGAAATGCTAATGATAATGATTTTTGTAAATTTATTTTGTATCCAGATACTCTACTGAATCTGCTTTTCAGCTCTAGAAGTCTTATGGTTAATTTTTTAATTTTATTTTCTAAGTAAAGAATTGTCATCAGCAAACAAACACAATTTTAATTCTTCTTTCCATATTTGTTTCCCTTTAATCCCCCTCTCGTTAGAATTTCAAGTACTATATTAAATAGGAGTGTGATAATGGACATCCTTGTTTTATTCCTGATCTTCTTCTATGTTCTATAGATAATATATATTTACTTCTATTCTGCACAAATTCACTTACAAATTGTCATCCTCTATTAAGATCCCATCAGCCTGTACCATCTGTCCTTATCTTTTTCCTCTCTGTACTGATAACTCATATGGATCCCAACACTGAGCCACATCTTACACCACTTCTTCACTGTAAAAGTGATATATACATCCTATTGCCTCAATATGACCACTGGATTAATGATGACAAATATTAGGTCTTAATTTTTTTTTTCCTGGAACATAGCACAAATCGGAGTAAAGAAGACTTGCTCATTAGAAATGATTAAGGATAAGGATAAGCTGGATCTTATAGTACCCATCCTCATTCCACTATGACATATTGAACATTAGGAACAATAATCAAACAAACTTATACTTCTTGTTTGTTGTTTTGCCTGGCATACTGCACATTGCTAATGCTCAGAAGGGAAGTAAAAGATTATACCTGAACTCACTGCTACCATCTGAAGGAGGTGCAGGATGACAAAGTGTCTGCAGAAGAGTAGTGTTGAAGTTCCCATTATGTCTGTCAAAAGAAATGAAGCAAGTTCACACACAGTGGTAACAGGAGTAGGAAGTTGCACAATTCAGTATCTTCACATCATTCAGCAGTATTTAACTCTCGGGTAAAATGTAGGACTCTGAATTAGATTTTAATTTCAGATAAATAATGGGTGATTTTTGTATCAGCCTCTCCTTGTAATATTTAGTGTCCTGAAATTTTTATTTACTAAATCTGGCAACCCTATTCTGATGAATGCTCATCATAATGAGCAGGTTCACCCACTGTGGAAGACAGTATGGAGGATCCTCAGACGATTGGGAGTGAACCTACCATATGACCCAGCAATACCACTACTGGGTATATACCCACCAGAATGGAAACCAAATTATCAGAGCGATGCATGTGTATCTATATTTATAGCAGCTCAATTCACAATAGCCAAACTATGGAAGCAGCCAAGATGTCCAACTACAGATG
>PVLC010005192.1:0-17843 GCA_004027655.1 Graphiurus murinus
GAATAAAATCATGTTCTTTGCAGGGAAATGGATGCAACTGGAAAACATTATGTTAAGTGAGATTAGTCAGTCACAAAGAATCAAGAAGCATATGTTCTCCCTAATATGTGGATGCTAGGGAGGGGATGTGGCATTAGAGGGTCTCCAGATGAAAAGGAGAGATCCTCGATAAGCATTGAAGTTGATTTAATTGTAGTGGTGTTTTGACTTATAACCCTGACTTTAGGCTTTTGGTTAAGTTCTTTTCTCAGGATTTCATCTCTTCTAGGTAAGCAGGTTTTTTTTTTTTTTTTGGTTTGTTTGGTTTTTGGGGGTACTGGGGATTGAACTCAGGGGCATTCTTCCTCTGAGCTATACTCCCATCCCTATTTTTTATTCTTTATTTTTTGAAACAGGGTCTCCCTAAGTTGTGGAGGACCTCACTAGGTAGCTGAGGCTGGCCGCAAACCTAGATCCCCTGGTCTCAGCCTCCCAAATGCTGGGATTACAAGCGTGTGCCACCACGCCTGGCTTAGGTAAGCAGGTTTGAAGCAAACACAGCAAGGCCCATATTAGAGTGGCCCTACAGAGGTTGTACCAACATGCACATCAAAACCAGAACAGCCAGCCACTCTCCATCGCTAAGACCAATCAGCAGCTATGCCAGCAGCCAGAGCAGAGAGCCCACAAAGTTCTCCAAGCCACCCACTCCCAGAGAATCCTGAATTAAATTTATACTTTGATCCCCATCTAACTACCCTGATAAGGCGGACCCGATGACCACTATGCCAAACTTAACTTCTATCACGGTCTAAATAAAGGTAATGTACTTTCTTTTCAGAGACTGAGCTAAATGACTGAAAACAATTCAAGAAGTGGTTAGAACAATCAGGAACAAATCTCCTCACAAATTTTGTCCTAATTACACTACAATAATCCATCTCATAGTAACCCTCTACAATGGGCCAACAGTCAGAAAATGTATGATCTAGTTGCAGCTGTCATTAAATATATAATATTAAACCCATCACCAACTTCTTAGGGTCTCTTTCCTTATAAAATCTTAACTTGTGGTGATGATCCCCAGCAGAGTTTCTAAGCAGTCAGTAAATATCTGCTTGACAAATTAATCAACATCAGCAAGACCAATTATATAACTCATGCTCAAATCTTCCTAATGTCAAATACTGGTATGGAAAAGGCTGTGCAGGCAGTGAAGATGTGATGTAAATCTCTGGGGGAAAAAACAAAATTATGACTAATATTATGAAGGGGATGAAGAGTGGTAGAGATACCATAGACAGCTCAGATTATGAACTACTATGAAACTAGTCAAAATTAAGTCCCCCCCCCCTTTTTTTTGGTGGTACTGGGGATTGAACCCAGGGGCATTCTACCTCCCAGCTACACCCTCAGCCCATTTTTTTATTCTTTATTTTGAAACAGGGTCTCACTAAGTAGCTAAGTTGCAGAGGGCCTCACTAAGTAGCTGAGGCTGGAAACTGACACTTATTAGGTTCGTGGCAATAGATCACTCTCAGTATTTGAAATAGATTATCTGAGGAAAATATGACATTCTATAACAAGAAGGCTGTCCGTGCAAGTAAACTGACATACATTTTTAAAAATTATAGTAAAATATAGCCATGAGTCACTTGATGGTGATATAGTCTAAGAAATGTGTTTTTAGGTGATTTCGTCATTGTGTGAACATCAGAGTATACTTATAAAAACTAAGACTGCTATTCATTCACTCATTCACTAGTGGAACCACCATTGTGTATGTGGTCTGCTGTTGACTGAAACCTCATTTGCCATTTTAACTCTTTGTTTGCAATGCTGGTGGTCAAACCTAGGGCCTTACACGTGTTAGGCAAGTGCTCTACCACTGAGCTATATCCCCAACCCCTTAACCACTTTTAAGTATGCAGTTCAATGGCATTAAGTTCTTTCACACTGTGTAACAATGTCAATTTTTAGCATTTTGTCAATTTTTAACTTTTTTTTTTTTGCAGTACAGGGGATTGAACTCAGGGGCATTCTACCTCCGAGCTATATCCCCAGCCCTATTTCTTTTTTTTTTTTTTTTTGCGGTACTGGGGGTTGAACTCAGGGGCATTCTACCTCTGAGCTATACCCCCAGCCCTATTTTTTTTATTCTTTATTTTGAAACTGAGTCTTCACTAAGTTGCGGAGTGCCTCACTAGGTAGCTGAGGCTGGCCGCGAACCTGGATCCTCCGGTCTCAGCCTCCCGAATGCTGGGATTACAAGCGTGCGCCACCACACCCGGCTGTTTTCTGTTTTTTTTTTTTTGCCCAGCCCTATTTCTTATTCTTTATTTTGAAACCAAGTCTCACTAAGTTGCGGAGTGCCTCACTAGGTAGCTGAGGCTGGCTGGATCCTCTGGTCTCAGCCTCCCAAATGCTGGGATTACAAGCGTGCGCCACCACGCCCGGCTAGAATTTTTAACTATTTTTAAGGCACAGAAATATGAATATCTGGCTTTAAAAAAAGTACAGTAAAGAAACTGTGTATTAGGGGTAGAGATGTAGCTCAGTGGCAGAGTACTTGCCTCACATCTGTGAAGCACATGTTTTGATCTCCAGCACTGGGAGAGTAGGGGGGTTGTGTATTATAGATAATATTAATGCCACAAAAAGTGAACAACAGAGCCGGGTATGGTGGCCCACACTTGTAATCCCAGTACCTGGGAGGCTGAGACAGGAGGACTGCAGGTTTGAGGATAGACTTAGCAAGTAGTGAGACGCTCATCAACCTAGCGAAACCCTGTTACAAAATAAAAACAAAATAGGGCTGGGGGTAGAGCTTGGAGGTAGAATGTTCCTCGGTTCAATTCCCAGTATTAAATAAATAACAAAAGAACAGTAGAACTAACACTTCTCCTAATCATTTTTTATGTGTGTGTGGTACTGGGGTTTGAGCCCAGAGGTATTCTACCTCCAAACTACATCCCAGCCTATTTTATTTATTTACTTATTTATTTGTGTGTGTGTGTGTGTGTGTGTGTGTGTGTGTGTGTGTGTGTGTGTGTTACTGGCCTAAGTAATTGAGGCTGGCCACTAACCTGAGATCCTCCTGTCTCGGCCTCCCAAGTACTGGGATTACAAGCATGCGCCACCATGCCCAGCTTATTTTTCATTTTGAAACAGGGTCTTGTTAAGTTGCTAAGAGTCTCACTAAGTTACTGAGACTAGTCTGGAACTTGAGATCCTTCTGTCTCAGTCTTTCAAGTACTGGGATTACAGGTGTGTACTACCATGCCTGACTCCTCTTCCAGAATCTTTATAGGCCGTCTTTAGACAGAATCAGGTGCTTTACATTAATCTAATCAGATCTGTGAAGATAGCCTCCCAAATTAAAAAGTATTAGCTGGTTTTACTAGCTTGTACCTAACAAAGATGTATGATTACAATGCTCCAATTAAAAATTAAAAAAAAAAAAGTATTAGCTGGTTCAATCCAGTAATGCCAAAAAAAGCCTTAGGCTTATTCAAATATGAAACCACATTTGCTATCACTAACATCACCCTAAGTGTAGATTCTACAGTGAGAGTTTGCAAACTACAGCCTATCCAACACATTGCCTGTTTCTGCAAATAAACTTTTTTTGGTACACAGACTCACTTGTTTACATATTTTCTAAGGCTATTTTCTGTTACAAAGTTAAATATTTGAGTCTCAGACATTGTATCCTATAAAGCCTAAAATATTCACCATTACTATAGCCATTTACAGAAAGTCTGCTGACCATGCTCTACATCATGCCATTAAAAAAAAAAAAAAAAACAAAAAAACAGCCAGGCATGGTGGCTCATGCTTGTAATCCTAGAACTTGGGAGGCTGAGACAGGAAATCTCAGGTTCACAACCAGCCTCACGTACTTAGCGAGGCCCTCCGCAACTCAGTGAGACCCTGTTTCAAAATAAAGAATAAAAAATTGGGCTGGGGGTGGAGCTCAGAGGTAAAATGCCTCTGGGCTCTGGGTTCAATCCCCAGTCTCACACACACACACACACACACACACACACACACACACACACACACACACAGCTGAACTTGAGACCAATTCTTTGAATGCTTCTTTATTTATTTATTTATGTATATGTATGTATATATGTATTATGTACTGGGGATTGAACCCAGAGGCATTCTAACTTTGACCTACACACCAAGTCCTATTTTATTTTTTAATTTTGAAACAGGGTCTAAGTTGTGGAGAGCCTTACTAAGTTGCTGAGGCTGCCAGTGAACCTGGGATCTTCCTTGTCTCAGCCTCCGAAGTATTGGGATTACAAGCATGTGCCACCATGCCTGGCTTGAATGCTTTATTCAAAGTGTTAAGTATGTCACTTCACTTACTAAGCAATTGTCTTTCAACTTCACACTCATGCAAGAGCTGGATGTCTACACACTACGTTTCTCCTTTGTGAGCAGACCTCATGTTATGGTCCACCACTAGTAGTGGGTATTAAGAGACTAGGAAGAAAGGAGGAAGAGGGAAGGAGAAGAAATTGTCTCCTTACAAGCCAGGCGTGGTGGCGCACGATTGTAATCCCAGCATTTGGGAGGCTGAGACGGGAGGATCCGGGTTTGCGGCCAGCCTCAGCTACCTAGAGAGGCGCTCTGCAACTTAGTGAGACTCGGTTTCAAAATAAAGAATAAAAAATAGGGCTGGGGGTGTAGCTCGGAGGTAGAATGCCCCTGAGTTCAATCCCCAGTACCACAAAAAAAAAAAAAAAAAAAAAAAGAAAGAAATTATCTCCTTACTATTTCCATTAGCATTGCCCTGGCAGATGGTTCTAATCTCTGTTCTTTCCAGCATGCATAGACAGAACAATTCATTGCAACAGTACAGGCATCAACTCTGTGAAGACTCTTTTCTGAACTCTGAGGTTCTAATTATCCTGATCTCATCTTCTAATAGCTAAACAATTCCCTATGTAAAGGGTTCTCTCTGAAATAACTAATGTGGTTACTATTTTTCTTAGTGGTATACCAACATTTAAAAAGTCATTGACAGCTGAGTGCAGTGGCACATGCCTAGAATTCCAGCTACTCAGAAGGCTGAGGCTGAGGAGGATCACTTGAATTCAGGAGTTTGAAACCAGCCTAGGCAACAGAGACCCAGTATTTAAGTAAATAAAAATTAAAAACCAATGACATAGGTAATCACTCTGTTCCATAAACTTCATAATAAACAAAAAATATTTTGAACCATTACTAAAATATTACTGCAAAAATAATTCCTTTCATATTTCATCCTTTTTAATTTGTATGTTTATGTCTCACATCTATATTATGTAGGTGTGGTAGGAGTCAATAAATTAGCCAATCAAGAGTTCTTATTAAGCCGGGTGTGGTGGCACATGCTTGTAATCCCAGCATTTGGGAGGCTGAGACCGGAGGATCCGGGTTTGTGGCCAGCCTCAGCTACCTAGTGAGGCACTCCACAACTTAGTGAGACCCTGTTTCCAAATAAAATAAAGAATAAAAAATAGGGCTGGGGGTATAACTCGGAGGTAGAATGCCCCTGAGTTCAATCCCCAGTACTGCAAAAAAAAAAAAAAAAAGAGTTCTTATTAATATCATAGAAATGCTTAATTCTGAAGGAGGAAGTTCAAGAAACCTAATAAATTAGTATAAATATGAGTCAATATTTAATTTTTTATTTTGAGGCACTTCTCAGTCCAAAGCATAATTCTCTGAGGCTGATTACAACTTATTTGGAAGCATGGAGGTAAGTCTACAAGAGTGTCTTCAGTCAACTGCATTTGTAATCACACCAACTACTCACTAAATCTAAAACACCATTTCACCTATGAGAATATTCTGATCAACATTTTTCTATATTCATTTACTAATTCAAGGCAGTGGCACAGGCCTGTAACCCCAGCTATTCAGGAGGCTAAGGCAGGAGGATTACAAGTTTGAAGTCAGCCCAAGCACCTTAGGGAGACTCTGTCTCAAAATAAAAATAAAAAGGGATGGGATGTAGCTCAGTGGTAGAATGCCCCTGGGTTCAATCCCTAGTACTGAAAAAATATATATATATAAAAATTAAGCATTGCTTATATACTGGGATCTATGTTAGATACTAAAGATTCAATGGTGAATAGTATAACTATGAGCTCAGTCCTTATTTATTCCTCTCATCATTCCAAATTATTTCTACAGACCTAGTAGTCAAACTGCCTCTATTTTTTCCAACATAGTACTTTCCAAAAGCCCTTGCCATGGTTAAGCAATTTTAGAGTGAATGTTTTCCCCTGTGGTAGATCCTATTATTGCCTATCCAACATCCAGCCCCTCTACTTCAAAATAAAACTCCATTTCTTTTCCAGATACTTTTTTCTCAAGTGAAAAAACAGATTAATTTCTTAATCAATCATGGTGGTACTCATGCCAGTAACTGATTTATGCATGGGCCTGTGAGGCAATACTGGACAAGAAGATATGATGGCACAGGGGGCGAGGGAGGGAGATCTTACAGTAGTTTCTGATAAAAGTCTCCTTACTCCCAAACTCCTAGTTCTCAGCCGGGGCAATTTGCCTCCCAGGGGGACATCTGACAATGTCTGGAGACATTTTTGGTCATTACAACTAATGGTGCTGTGGCTAGGGATGCTGCTAAACATCCTAAAATGCACAGGACAGCTCCCCACAACAACAACAAAATGATCTGGTCCCAAATGTCACAGTACTGAGGTTGAGAAACCCCACTAAAGATGACATACTGCAAGGGAGTTTTCTTTTGCTGAAGAGAGTTATGTCTGAATGAGACACATGGATGCTACAGTCAGCTAGTATCACTTTGAGGACAAAGCAGACACACAAAGAAGAGCTTAGAGAAATAAGATTAAAGCCCTGATTGTACTATACCTGCAAATGACACCTCTGGACTTAACTGTGATATAATTCTTTGTTATTTAAGTCAGTGAGCAGCATTTTCTATTATTCACTGCCAGAGTACCTTAATATACTCAATCTGGTACTTTTAACATTTACCACGAGCTTTTTCACAAAGAATACTTAATTCATATAACTTCAAAAGCATTAGAGAAGCAGGAAAATAAAATGGTTATTACTGTCTATAGTCATCTACTAGCTTAAAGGAAGAAAGACACTAAAAATTCCCACAATTTGTCATCTTGCCAAATTTCTGTCTCTGGCACAATCTTAGGCTTTGATATACACATTATCTCTGTTTCTAAACAACCTGATTAAAATTACAAATTCTACAAATGAGGAAAATAAAGGTGAGAGATTAAGTACCCTGCTCCAAATTTACACAGCTAATAAGTGAGTTAGGATTTGAACTTGATCAGATTCTAAACTAGGCACTATTTCTACATATACAGAGTAGGGAAATCATGTAGTTCTGATAGAGCAAAGTTGAAAGAATCAGTAGAGAGGTTCATGATCAGAAAAAGAGCACACAAAGCAAAAGCAAAAAATATTCAGTACAGCACAACTGTAAAAGAAGGAATTCAAAGGCAAAGTGTTTTTTATCCCTCTTTTATGCTTAGGAGCATCTTCCTAATTCATAAGAAAATTCTTTAAATATCTTATGACAGCATAAATTATAGATATGTTGATAAACAGTATATAGATCATACCTACTGATGAACTTTTATTTTCTCTCTTTTTTTTCCCCCTGTGGTACTGGGGATTGAACCCAGGGGCATTCTACCTCGAAGGTAAACCCCCAGCCCTATTTTTATTCTTCTATTTTGAAACAAGGTCTCACTAAGTTGCAGGGCCTCACTAAGTAATTGAGGTTGACTGTGAACCTTCGATCCTCCTGTCTCAGCCTCCCAAGTACTAGGATTACAAGAGTATACCACCATACCCAGCTTACTATTTCTCATTTTTACTGTTACAGACTCAGCCCAAACACATTATCTTTAGTTACTACTGCTGAAAAATACTCCGACCAGAGTACTCATGATTAAGCACTTACTCTATACTACTTTCTTTGTTTTGTAGCTAATCTGTGCTCTTTCTCTAACTCCTTAAGAAGTTTATAAGCCAAAAGAGAGCAAGAACCATGTTATTCATGCCTGTCACCCTGTAGTATGCCTGGTCTATCATTAAGTATACAAATCTCTACTGAATTAAAACAGCTGTATCAAACAAAACAAACATCAACATAACAAACAAAAGTCTGGAATCTAATAAGAGGTTATAAAAGAAGGTTAACAGCTGGGCATGGTCGTACATACCTGTAATCCTAGTACTTGAGAGGCTGAGACAGGAGGACCACAGGTTCCAGGCTAGCCTCAGCTACTTAGTGAGAACTTGTTTCAAAACAAAAAATAAAAGGGCTGGGGATGTAGCTCAGAGGTAGAATACCCCCAGGGTCAATCCCCAGTACCACTAGAAAAAAAGAAAAAGAGACAGAGAGGGAGAGAGAAGGGCACCTTGAGATTAATTATGAGAAAGAAAGTGAGCCATCAAAAATTACACTAAGACCTCCTGCCTCTGGGTCCCTTTCTCTGGATATAGGAATTCTGAGTGCTGTATTTGTGGACTAAGATTTTGAAATCCAGCATCAGAGAGAGAATCCAAAATAATTGTTTGGTAAAATAAAGAATCTAGGCATTGTTTAAAAAAAAAATTACACCATGTTTGTTGCATGACTGAAAAAGGCAGCAAGGTGAAGTTATTGACAATAATACAAGAGGGAGTATGAGGCAAGGGCTTCAGAGGGGAAAGTTCAGTCATGTCCAACATGCATAAACAATGAACTATCCTGGAACTCTCATACTGGCAGATGAAGATAAGCAATTGATCAATGAGGGCAAAGATAAGGTAAAAGAAGCAAAATGGGAAAACATTCCCATTCAGATGAAACACCAGGCTCCTGAAACCAGGTGACAGATCAAGAAGAATAAAGCTCAGAGGAAAAAAAGATATAGACACTGCTAAAGAGGAGCCAAAAACAGGTGTAGGAGAAAACAGAAAGAACTCTTGACTCCAAAAAGCCAAAAAATAAATAAATAAATAAACAAACTGCAGGCAGTTCAGACTTCCCAAATGACACTGGTAAAGGGTCACTTACCTGATGTGATGATGATGACAACTTTACAGATCATCATCAGTGGCTTCTCTAACAGTGTTTAGGGTTACTAAACACTATACTAATACCAGAATGAAAACAACCCCATTTTGCTCAGTTAAAAAAAAAAAAAAAAAAGGTTTATAAATAGTACCTACTCCCTATAATACCACATGATGCAGAACTATTGTAAAGCTAAGTAGAAAGACAAGGACAACAACCATGGTGGTTATAAAACTCTCAGCATATTGACAAAGGTGGTACACTATAAAGACTAACAGGGCTCACAGCGGATGATGCTTTAAATCTGTACTAATGATTCTGGGCACTGGGTACTATTGCAACCAAATCCAGAAGCTTCCAGGTCTGCCTGCCTTTTTTTTTTTTTGGAATGGGGATTGAACCCAGAGGCATTCTACCACTGAGCAACATGCACAGCACTATTTTATTTTTTATTTATTTATTTATTTTTATGGTACTGGGGATTGAACTCAGGGGCATTCTACCTCTGAGCTACACCCCCAGTCCTATTTTTTATTCTTTATTTTGAAACCGAGTCTCACTAAGTTGCGAAGGGCCTCACTAGGTAGCTGAGGCTGGCCGCGAACCCGGATCCTCCGGTCTCAGTCTCCCGAATGCTGGGATTACAAGCGTGAGCCACCACGCCCGGCTTATTTTTTATTTTGAAACAGGGTCTCATTGAGTTACGGAGGGGCTCACTAAGTTGCTGAGGTGGGCTGCGATCTTCCTGTGTCAGCTTCCCAGGTATTAGGATTACAAGTGTGCGCCACCAAGCCCAGCCCTTTCTTTCTTTCATGCTCCTCTGAATGCAGGATCTTTCACTCATTCCAGATCTATAAACTAAGAACCAGCTATGTTCCAACACTGTCAGAAAAGCAGAGTTAAAAAACATTTCCAAGCCGGGCGTGGTGGCGCACGCTTGTAATCCCAGCATTCGGGAGGCTGAGACCAGAGGATCCGGGTTCGCGGCCAGCCTCAGCTACCTAGTGAGGAACTCCGCAACTTAGTGAGACTCAGTTTCAAAATAAAAGAATAAAAAATAGGGCTGGGGTGTAGCTCGGAGGTAGAATGCCCCTGAGTTCAATCCCCAGACCCGCAAAAAAAAAAAACAAAAAACATTTCCAAGAGGAAATACTCACATCAGCCAAGATACAAGACTATAAAGTAAATGAAAAGACTAAGACACTAAGTTGTCTTATTCTTTCCTTTCCCCATAACTTAATACAAATATTAAGATGTCTTGAGTGAATAAACTATCTCAATACTTGGCTTACTCGTCCCAAAGGGCCTGGCTCTGAATTAAGCAAGGTGGCCTTTGGCCACTGGATGAAACACTTCTACTGGAAAAAATGAACAGAGCTTCCCACACTTTTTTTTTTGGCGATACTGGGGATGGAACCTGGGGGCATTCTACCTCCAAGTTACATCCCCAGGCCTGATTTTTTATCCTTTACTTTGAAACAGGGTCTCACTAAGCAGCTGAGGCTGGCTGTGAACCCGGATCCTCCAGTCTCAGCCTCCCAAATGCTGGGATTACAAGCGTGCGCCACCACACCCGGCTCCCACACTTCTTTACCTCATTTACAAGGGTCAAGTTTACGTTAAGACTGGAGGCTGGCCACATTCCTGTGCCATTTCTCTGCCAGTCTTTAGCACAGAGGTCCTTTGGCAAAGGACATCTTGTGACAAATCCATTGTCATGTAATCCTCGGTGCCACTTATTTATGGTTTTTTGTCACACAAATATTGTAAAGAGGAACTCTGTCCCGCACTTAGCATGCTAAAGGGTACATGTTAGTCAAACTGTGCATTTAGTGATAGAACAACAGACTTTCTGAGAAAATCTGAGAATATCTGGGACCTTTTGGTTGATTACCTTCTAAATTCTAGGCCTTGGCTGGGCGTGGTGGCACATGATTTTAATCCTAGTACCTGGCAAGCTGAGACAGGAGGATCACAGGTTGGAGGACAGCCTCAGCAAGTAGTGAGACTCTCATCAAGAATACAAATAAAAAATGCTAGAGAGAATGTGTGTGGGGGGTAATGATACATTGCTGGTGTGACTGCAAATTAGTATAATCACTATGGAAATCAGTATGGAGATTCCTTAAAAGATTAGGAATGGAACCACCACATGACCCAGCTATACCAATTCCTGGTATTTACCCCCCAAAAATGAAGACAGAATACTCTAGCAATACAGGGATATCCCTGTTTTATAGCAGTGCAATTCATAATAGCAAAGGTATCTGCAAATAGATGAATGGATAAAGAAAATATGGTATATATACACAATGTAGTTTTACTCAACCAGAAAGAAGAATGAAATATGTCATTTGCTGGTAAATGGATGGACCTGGAGAACAAATGCTGAGTGAAATAAGTTAGACTCACAAAGTCAAAAGATAGTTTTTTCTCATATGTGGAAGCAAGAGAGAATAGAAGGAATCTTGAGACCTTAAACCCATGAGACCTTCCTACTCATGTGGCTCAATGAATGCATAAATAAATGGAACTCTATCTTCTACCAGATATCAACTCTGAGCCACCTCTTATCATCAAATTCCCAGGGCACAGACATTTGCTACACTAATTGAGATTCTAAATAAGTTTCCTGAAAGCGCAATAACGTATTACAGCCCACGACCTCTTTACCTTATTACGTACAGTTAACAATCTAGGAAAAAGGAATTGAACAAACAGCAGAAACAGAATAAACATCACCCAGAGTATGCTTTTCAAAGTGACCCCACTTAATTTATTTTTTATTTTTTTGGTGGCACTAGGAATCAAACTCAGGGGCCTTCTCCCTCCAAATACATCCTAAGCCCTATTTTATTTTTATTTTGAAACAGGGTCTCACTAGGTTGATGAAAGACTCACTATTTGCTGAGGCTGTCCTTGAACCTGCAATCCTCCTATCTCAGTCTCCCAAGCACTGGGATTACAAGCCTGCACCACCATGTCCGGCTCCCCCACTTATTAATGTATCAAAATTACTTTTTAATTTGGGGACACTGGCACATGTCTGTAAGTCCAATAGTTGGTAGAAGACCGAAATAAGAGGAGCACATGTTCAAGGACAGTCTCAGCAACAATAGGAGACAAGTTTCTCACTGTTGGAGTGAGAGGTTGTAGATAAACAAAAGGAGAAGGCTGGGCATGGTGGCACATGCCTGTAATCCCAATACTTGGGAGGCTGAGACTGGAGGGTGGCAGGTTTGAGGATAGCCTCAGCAAGTAGTGAGACTCTCATCAACTTCGTGAGACCCTGTTTCTAAATAAAGATAAATAGGATTGGGGATGTAGCTCGGAGGTAGAATATCTGAGTTCAATCCCCAGTACCACAAAAACAAACAAACAAACAGAGAAGGCTGGAATAATCCACATGGTAATGGATTAAAGTTAGAGACATCAGTATGGGCATATATTCAGCATAGTATAATATATGGTTATAAGCTGGGAGTGGTGGCACATGCTTATAATCCCAGTACTTGGGAGGCTGAGACAGGAGGATTGCAGGTTTGAAGTCAGACTTAGCAACTTAAGCAAGACAGTGTTTCCAAATAAAAAATAAAATAGGGCTGGGGGTATAGCCTGGAGGTAAAAGGCCCCTGGTTTCCACCCCCAGTACCTCCCACTTCACACATAATAGCCAGGTGTAGTGGAGCACATTTATAATCCCAGTACTTGGGAGGCTGAGACAGGAGGATCGCAGGTTCGGGGCCAGCCTCAGCAACCTCATGAGGCCCTCTGCAACTTAGTGAGATCCTGTTTCAAAATAAAAAATAAAATCAGGCTGGGGTTGTAGCTCGGAGGTAGTCTGCCCAAGTTCAATCCTCAGTACCACCAAAAAAATAAAATTAATAATAATATATGGTTATATACAGAAATACTTACAGATATGAACATATATGCAGGTTAGGTACACACATACATATTTCCTTGCTGTCAGCAATAAGGGAGACACCTAGTAGCAATGAGCACACCTGTACCCAGATCTTGGTTTCTAATATCACTCTCCAATAAAAGGAGATATGACTGATTCCAGAGCGAAGGCAGAAAATATACAAGATAAGCTTCAAGTGTCTTGTAGTATCAGAAATAAAGTATTGAATGTAAAAAAAAGAAATCCTGCAATATGCTGGTAGTGTGTCAAAAGAATACGGGAGCTAGGTGTGGTGGTACATACCTGTAATATCAGTACTTGGGAGGCGGAGACAAGAGGATCATAGGTTCCACTCCCAGCCTCAGCAATGCAGCAACCTGGCAAGACTCTCTTTCAAAACAAAATATAAAAAAGGGCTAGGGATGTAGCTCAGAGAAAGAATGCTCCAGTACCCCCACAACACATACACACACGAAAGGATTGGAGAATATCTCAGAGGTAGAATGCCCCTGGGTTCAATCCCTAGTACAAAAAAAAAAAAAAGCCAGGTGTGGTGGCCCATACCTGTAACCCAGTACTTGGGAGGCTGAGACAGGAGGATCACAGGTTTGAGGCCAGATTTGGTAATTTAGCAAGACTTTCAGTAAATTAGCAAGACCCTGTTTAAAAATAAAAATAAAAAGGATTGCGGGTGTAGCTCAGTGGTAAAATACCTCTGGACTCAATCCCTAGTACCAAAAAAAAAAAAAAAACAAGGAAAAGAAAAAGAAAAAGGGGACATGGGACTGGGAGCAGTGGCATGTATCTGTAATCTCAGCTACTGAGGAGGCCGAGGCAGGAGAACTGCAAGGCCAGACTGAGCAACTCAGTGAGACCCTGTCTCAAAATAAAAAATAAGCCCAGCATGGTGGCACACACTTGTAATCCCAGGACTGGGGAGGCTGAGACCAGAGGATCCAGGTTCGCGGCCAGCCTCAGCTTACTTAGTGAGGTTTTCCACAACTTAGTGAGACCCTATTTCAAAATAATGAATAAAAAATAGGACTGGGGGTGTAGCTCAGAAGTAGAATGCCCCTGGGCTCAATCCCCAGTACCGCAAATAAATAAATAAATAAATAAATAAATAAATAAATAAATAGGACTAGGAATGTAGCTCAGTGGTAGAGCACTTGCCTAGTAAGTCCCTGGGTTCAATCCCCAGCAATGCAGTGAGAAAGAGATTACTTGCCTGAAATATTTTATTTTTAAAACTTCAATTGTTTTTTCACTTCAATAAGGCATTTCCAAAACTTAAATGTTAGTCTCTCACACAAGTGCCACATCATAAGCTAGAATCACATAGCCCACTAAAACCTCCCTACAATGCCAATGGGACCACAGATCAAGGAGCAACAAGGGCAACAAGAAACATCTGGAATTTTCTGTAATCAACTCCCTGCATGGGGGTTCCAGAGAGACCTAGCTCACATTAAATTCTGTCTTATAAAGCCAAACGTGGTGGAGCATGCCTGTAATCCCAGTACTTGGGAGGCTGAGATAGGATTACAGGTTCAAGGACAGCCTCAGCAAGAAGTGAGACTCTCACTGACCTAGTGAGACTCTGTTTCAAAATAAAAATAAAATCGGGCTGGGGATGTAGCTTAGAGGTAAAACACCCCTAGGTTCAATCCACAATACCCCCCCACACACACACACACAAAGTTAAATTCTGCCTTACAGAAGGTAATGCCATAATGCCATAATATGAATCCTCATTTAAATTTCCTAATATATTCTGCTACTATCTCTGGGTACAAAAACATTAAGTTGGAATAGTCTGTCATCTAGAAGTATTTTTTTAAAAGAACATTCATATTTATTTAAGCAACATAACAGATGCAAGTGAATCTGTTATGATTCACCATTACAACATTACTCTAATGAATATGCTAAAAAGCGTAACAGATGAATTAACTATGGTTCTAAAATCAGAAAATGGCATTCAATAATTCACTATTACCAAACAAAACTGGGGAGCAATACACACTAGTGCATGCTCTATTTGATGATCCAGGAGGGACAGTATATATAGTGAATTTAACATGGTCAGTTTGTCAGAAAACAAAAGATTGCAGTGATGTCTACACCAGTCCCTTCCTCTATGAGGATAAGAACCAAATAACAGCCGGGCGTGGTGGCGCACGCTTGTAATCCCAGCATTCGGGAGGCTGAGACCAGAGGATCCGGGTTCGCGGCCAGCCTCAGCTACCTAGTGAGGCACTCCGCAACTTAGTGAAACTTGGTTTCAAAATAAAGAATAAAAAATAGGGCTGGGGGTATAGCTCGGAGGTAGAATGCCCCTGAATCCCCAGTACCAAAAAAAAAAGAACCAAATAACAAGAAAAAGCCACTCTAGAATTTCCTGAAGTAGCCCAAGTGCAGGTTCAATTTGGATATCACCTACATCATCAGTTGCCAGATTTTTTGTGTGTGTGGTACTGGGGACAGAACCCAGGAGCATTCTACCTCTGAGCTATATCCCCAGCCCTATTTTATTCTTTATTTGGAAACAGGGTCTCACAAAGTTGTGAAGGGCTTCGCAAGTTGCTGAGGTTGGCCATGAACCTGTGATCCTCCTGTCTCAGACTCACAAATACTGGGATTACAAGAGAGTGCCACCACACCTGGCTTTCAGTTGCCAGATTTTAAATCATAGTTAATTCTCTAGCAGACCACTGGCTTTTCCTGAAGGAAGGAAAGTCATGGGAGTGGGCAGGAAACTTGCATATCTCTTAACTCATTTTCTTTCCGCCTGACATCTTGAGAGACTGGTCCTGGAATGAGAGAACTATGATATACTTTTGAGAAACTCTGCCAAGTATCCTTTTTTTAATTTCTTTCTTTTTTTTTTTTCAATCAGGGTAATAAAAGACTTGCTTAAAAATCAGCAACAGATAAGAGCTTATAGCCTTGAAACATTGAGTTAAGAAGGAAGAGCAACTTGAACCTACTTACAGGAGTTGTGTCTCCGACGGAAACTTTTGGACTGACTCAAGGACTCCATGTGCCGGTCCACATAGCTCTTTGAGCACTGCTGCTGCTGGGGAGAAATGGTAACATCTTGGCTCTTCACATCTGTCCTCTTAGGGATGTTCTGAGGAGCACTGCTGGAAGAGGTCAGCTTCTTAACCAACTTGCCTGTGCCATTCTGATTGATACCCACTTGGCACCCAACACCAGACGGGCCTGATTCTGACTGATGAAGGTCTCCAAAATGCTGGTTGTCTCCAGGACCTGGTATCTCCAGGATTTTTAATTCTGTTATATCACCTGCCCTGAAATACACAAAAGAGTTCAAGTCTCAAAGTTATAGTAGTGGTAACAAGGATGAAATTGAGATCAACAGTAAAGACTTGCATCTTTGCATTTTGGTGAGTAGGAAGGTAATAAGAATGGTTATAACCACAGAAAAGGTTATATATGGGTAGATGTTGGAAGGACTTATTCAGAAAATCAAGGAAGCTCTTGCCTGATGGCCTTTTTGTTTTCTGGTCAGTACATAAGTATGGGAAGGCTGCTTGTCAAACTGGTGAAAAGAAGTATGTGAAAACAGTGAACTTAGATTTATTGGCAAATACAAAGAAAAAGACTCTCCTATAACTAAGGACTTTAGCTACTGGCTACAGTGTACTTCTGGGGATAAATTATAATATAAATCTACAAAGAGAGACATATTTATACAGGAGAACATTAATAAGGACTGTCAATACAAATACAAAACTAAGAAAGAAAATATGAAACCATAAAAGACAAAAAAAGGTTATGCTAAATATAACAGGATACTGCATTCTTGACAGAAATAAGAAACAGGTTTCACAAACTCTGAATCATTAGCTGAAAGCTAATTATAACACAAAGTCTCTGCTGAGAATGGCAGCTAGACTATGAGACCCAAGACTGCAAAATCTCATACGTGACAAGACTCTACTCAAAAACAGCCCCACCCAAAAGAATACTGGCAAATCAGACCTAAGTGCAAGGGTCACAGACCACCAGACTGGATTAGGAACAGTCAGTCAGGATTCTCACCTGAAGGTGACTTCTGGCACAAGACACTTCACTCCATTGTGGAAAGGCCGGGTGAGAGAAATGGTCTGGCTGACCTGATCCACTGCTGACACTCTTCCCTGATAGACACCCAAGCTATCTCCACAATTGATGGACACAATACTGCCCAGCCAGTCTGTAGCCATGTTTCAGAAGTGAGACCACGAAGAAGAAAGGAACTATTCACTGTACCTTAAAGAACAGACAAATCTTTAATTAAATTCAGCAAATATTATGTCAAGTTCTGTACCAAGAGTTGTTTAATAATACATACTCTGTCAAATCCTTAAGCGAGGCAACAAAGCATAAAAAATGAGAAAAATTTTAGTGAGAATATGCATACAAATATTACTTTATACAAAGATTTTATAATTGCCTTAAAGTGCATGCATTAAAGATAATATTGAGCTGGGCATGGTAGTGCACTCCTATAATTCCAGTACTTGGGAGGCTGAGACAGGAGGATTACAAGTTCCAGAACAGTTTCAGCAATGTAGTAAGACTCTATTTCAAAACAAAAAATAAGAGCTGGGCGTGGTGGTGCATGCCTGTAATCCCAGTACTTGAGAGGCTGAAACAGGAAGATCATGAGTTCACAGCCAGCCTCAGCTACTTAGTGAGCTACTTAGTGAGACACAACTTATTGAGACCCTATTTCAAAATAAAGAATAAAAAATAGGGTTGAGAGTGTAGAGGTAGAATGCCTGCCCCTGGGCTCAATCCCCAATACCAAAGAAAAAATAAGAAATAAAATAATAAACTGGGCATGGTAGTACATGCTTGTAATCC
>PVLC010005192.1:17943-57097 GCA_004027655.1 Graphiurus murinus
AAAAAAAAAAAAAAAAAAAAAAAAAAAATATATATATATATATAAAATTCCTCATCAAAATACCAGTCAATGGTATAGGGAAGGGGAGGGAGTAAGGAGGGAGGAGAGTAGGGGGGAAGCACACCAAGCACCGTGTACATATATGTCCCTATCACTCTAAACTATATTACAATATGAGGCTACAGTGCACTAATAAAAGCATATTTTAAAAAATACCAGTCAATGGAATCCAACGATAAATTAAAAATAAAAAGAATTATACACCATAACCAGGTGGGGCTTTTTCAAAGAATGCAATGTTGGTTCAATATTAGAAAACCAACCACTGCAAATGAATTGAATAGCCACTTCTCAAAAGAAGAGATACAAACGGCCGATAGATGAAAAAATGCTCAACATCATTAGCAATCAGGGAGATGCAAATCAAAACTACACTGAGATTCCATCTAACCCAATCAGAATGGCATCATCAAGAAGTCTAAAAACAGTAAGTGTTGGCAAGGATGTGGGGAAATAGGAACTCTTCTACACTGTTGATGAGATTGCAAATGAGTTCAGCCACTATGGAAATCAGTGTGGAGATTCCTCAGAAAACTGGGAATGGATGCAGCATATGATTCAGCTATACCACTCCTGAGTATCTTTCCAGAGGGGCTGAAATCAGAGAACTACAGTAATATATGCATACTCATGTTCATAGCAGCACAATTCACAATAGCCAAATTATGGAACCAACCCAGGTGTCCATCAACAGATGAATGGATTATAAAATTATAGGAAATACACACAGTGGAATTCTACTCAGCAATAAAGAACAAAATTATGTCATTCGCAAGAAAATGAAAGGATCTGGAGAACATAATGTTAAGTGAGATTAGCCAGTCACAGAAAGTGAAGGGTCATATGATTTCTCTAATATGCACACTGGAGATAATGGAGGAGAAACCTCACTGGAGTCAGGGAAGTGGTCCAAGGGAAGGGGAGGGGGACTGAGGTTCATTATTGGAAGTACTAACATCGACTGTGTGTACATAGGTGAATATACCAACGTCAATCTCAGTACTCTGTATCAGGAAGTGCAGAAATGAAGAGTAGGGGGAGCATCAAGTGCTGTGTGCATGTATGTCACTGTCAACATGATTTACACTATGATGTGAGACTAAAATGCAACAATAAAAGCACATAAAAAATGAAAACAAGCCAGGTGTGGTGGGGCACACTTGTAATCCCAGCACTTGGGAGGCTGAGACCGGAGGATCCGGGTTCCCGGCCAGCCTCAGCTATCTAGTGAGACCCTCCACAACTTAGTGAGACCCTGTTTTAAAATAAAGAATAAAAATAGGACTGGAGGTGTAGCTCGAAGGTAGAATGCCCCTGAGTTCAATCCCCAGTACTGCAAAAAAAAAAAAAAAAGAAAAGAAAACAAACCAATGTAATCTACCATATGAACAGGCTAAAGAAAAGTCACAAGAGCATAGCAATTGATGCAGAAAAATCATGACAAAATTCAAACCAATTCGCACACACACAACTCCCAGAAAGTATCTAAAAACCCTACAGCTAACATATTTAATGGTGAAAGGCTGAATGTTTTTCCCTCTAAGGTCAGGAACAGGGTGTGGTGGCGCATACCTGTAATCTCTGTACTTGGGAGGCTGAGACCAGAGGATCCGGGTTCACAGCCAGCCTCAGCTACTTAGTGAGGCTCTCCGCAGCTTAGCGAGACCCTGTTTCAAAATAAAGAATAGCCGGGCATGGTGGCGCACGCTTGTAATCCCAGCATTCGGGAGGCTGAGACCAGAGGATCCGGGTTCGCGGCCAGCCTCAGCTACCTAGTGAGGCACTCTGCAACTTAGTGAGACTCGGTTTCAAAACAAAGAATAAAAAAAATAGGGCTGGGGGTGTAGCTCGGAGGTAGAATGCCCCTGAGTTCAATCCCCAGTATCGCAAAAAAAGAAAAGAAAAGAAAAGAAAAGAAAAGAAAGAAAGAAAGAAAGAAAGAAAGAAAGAAAGAAAGAATAAAAAATAGGGCTGGGGGTATAGCTCAGAGGTAGAATGCCCCTGGGTTCAATCCCCAGTACCACAAAAAAAATCTTCTGCATCTTGACTATATCCACGTCTGTATCCCAGTAGCGATATTGTACAGTTTTACAAGATGTTACCAATGGAGGAAACTAGGAATCTCTTTGTACTATTTCTTACAACTACATGTGACTCTATAACTATCTTAAAATAAAAGTTCAATTTAAAAAAAAATCTTCCAGAGCCGGGCGTGGTGGTGCACGCTTGTAATCCCAGCATTTGGGAGGCTGAGACCGGAGGATCCGGGTTCGCAGCCAGCCTCAGCTATCTAGTGAGGCACTCCGCAACTTAGTGAGACTTGGTTTCAAAATAAAGAATAAAAAAAATAGGGCTGGGGGTATAGCTTGGAGGTAGAACGCCCCTGAGTTCAATCCCCAGTGCCACCAAAAAAAAAAAAAAAATCTTCCAAGCTGGGTGTGATGGCACATGCTTGTAATCCCAGTACTTGGGAGGCTGAGACAGAAGGATCACAGATTCACAGCCAGCCTCAGCTACTTAGTGAGGCCCTCCACAATTTAGTGAGACTCTATTTCAAAATAAACAATAAAATAGAGCTGGAATGCCCCTGGGTTCAATCCCTAGTACCACAAAAAAAACAAAAACAAAAACAAAATTTCCAAAAGGAAGACGGCAGGTTTGAGGCCAGCCTCAGCAACTTAGCAAGATTGTATAGCTCAGAGGTAGAATACCCCTGGGTTCAATCTCCAGTACCCCTTCCCCACAAAAGATGAAATTTAATACCTCCCTACTCGCAGAAGGAAGTTGGGAAACAGGTAGCACATAAATATAAACATAGATGTTAAGCACAAAGTAGAACACTGGTTTGGTGTTTTTCATGAAAAAAGGAAATAAAGTAACTCAGGCTGTTTTCAAATATTTTAGACATATACCTACATAAAATATGGAGTATAAAAGAAGAAAAAGGGCCAAAAAAGGCATATATAAAACCTTGTATATAGCCAGGCATGGTGGCACAGGCTTGTAATTCCAGTACTTGAGAAGCTGAGGCAGGAGGATCGCAGGTTTGCAACCAGCCTCAGCTACTTAGCCCTCTGCAACTTAGTGAGAGACCCTGTTTCAAAATAAAAGGATAAAATAGGGCTCTCCAGTACCAAAAACAAAACAAAACAAACAAACAAACAAAAAAAACCCCCACGTATAGTAAAAAGATTATGCCTCATCAGAAACACAAAGCATGAAAGAGTCAGCTTTAGGGATTAATCAAACTATATAGTTCCCTAGTAATCTAACTAGCAAATACCAAAGACTTATGTTAACACAACAGAAAACAAAGAAAATGTATTGCAAGATCCTAGTCTTTTGTTTTTTAACATATTACAGAAAATTTCAAACATAAACAAATGTAGAAAAAGCACCCTGCTGGGCATGGTGGCTCCAGAGGCTGAGACTGGAGGATCCAGGTTCAAGGCCAGCCTCAGCTACCTAGTGAGGCACTCCGCAACTTAGTGAGACCCGGTTTCAAAATAAAGAATAAAAAATAGGGCTGGGGGTATAGCTGGGAGGTAGAATGCCCCTGAGTTCAATCCCCAGTACCACAAAAAAAAAAAAAAAAAAAAGAAAGAAAGAAAGAAAAAGCAGCCTAATAGCCAGTCATGGTGGTGCACGCTTGTAATCCCAGCATTTGAGAGGCTGAGACCAGAGGAGCCGGGTTCGAGTGCGGCCAGCCTCAGCTACCTAGTGAGGCCCTCCGCAACTTAGTGAGACCCTGTTTCAAAATAAAGAATAAAAAATAGGGCTGGGGGTATAGCTTGGAGGTAAAATGCCCCTGAGTTCAATCCCCAGTACCACACACACACAAAAAAACAGCCTAATGAACCCCACATACCCATCACTAGGTTGCAGCAACTATTGACATATCTATAAGAATTTAAAGCTGGGTATGGTAGCTCACGCTTGGAATCCTAGTACTTGGGAGGCTGAGACAGGAGGGTCACAGGTTCAAAGCCAGCTTCAGCAACTTAGGAAGACTCTGTTCCCAAATAAAAAATAATACCAGTCTGGGGGTGCAGCCTGGAGTAGAAGGCCCCTGGGTTCTATCCCTAGTACCACACACACACAAAAAAAAGAATTTAAGAAATCAAGTGAATTTCAAATGGTGTACAACTTTCACAATGATGATTTTTTTTTTTTAAAGGCACAATGTATACATACTTATACATACTTTGGGCTTATTTCCCCTTCCTGATCAGCCTTTGCATACTTAACATCATGAAAGCATCAATTTCCATTCTTATCACTTATATTCCATCATAATCCTAGTCTGATGCCTTTCTCTCTCTCTCTCTCTCTCTCTCTCTCTCTCTCTCTCTCTCTCTCTCTCTCTCTTTTTGTGGCACTGGGGATTGAACCCAAGGCATTCTACCTCTGAGCTACACCCTCAGTTCAATTTATTTTTTGTTTTGAAAAGGGTCTCAGCCAGGCATGGTGGTGCACACTTGTAATCCCAGTAGTTGGGAGGCTGAGACTGGAGGATCTGGGTTCACAGTCAGCCTCAGCTACTTAGTGAGGCTCTCCTCGATTTAGTGAGACCCTGTTTCAAAAATAAAGAATAAAAAATAGGACTAGGGGTGTAGCTCAGAGGTAAAATGTCCCTGTATTCAATCCCCAGTACCACAAAAAAAAGAAAAAAGAAAAAAAAAAAAGAAAAGAAAAAGGTCTCACTAGGTTGCTGAGGTTGTTCTCAAACCTGCCATTCTCCTGTCTCATCCTCTCAAGTACATGGATGACAGGTGAGTGCCACCACGCCCAGCTGATGCCTGTTTTAGATACAGAATAAAAGAAATTTAAAACACCAGAAATTAACCAGATAGAACTTTTCATTCTCCATTCAATCTTTACCACCCTGATGCTATACATTCCAGTTTATACTATGCTAATAACTGAACCAAATTTTTATGATTTATTTTTGTGATGTGGTACTCAAGATTGAACCCAGGGGCATTCTACTTCCAAATTATACCCCCAGCCCTACATTTTATTCTTTATATTAAAACAGGGTTTCACTAAGTTTCAGAAGGTCTCACTAGTTGCTGAAGCTGGTTGTGAATCTGCAATCCTCTTGTCTCAGTCTCCCGAGTACCGGGATTACAAGTGTGTGCCACCACACTGAGCTGAATCAAATTTTTAACACTGAAAATGTGGGTGCTGTGGAGCCAGCTGTGGTGGCTCATGCTTGTAATCCCAGTACTTGGGAGGTTGAGACAGGAGGATCACAGGTTTGAAGCCAGTCAACTTAGTGAGGCTCTCAGCAACTTGCTAAGGCCCTGTTTCCAAATAAAATGTCTGGGGGTGTAGCCGGGAGATACAAGGCCCCTGAGTTCCATCCCTAGTACCACCCAAAAAACAAAAAATGTAGGTGCTAGCAAGGCATGGTGGCCCTCGCCTATTATCACAGTACTTGAGAAGCTGAGAGGATGGCAGGTTTGAGGCCAGCTTCAGAAACTTAGCAAGAATCTCAGCAACTTAGTGAGATGTTTAAAAAACAAAAAGTATCATGGAGGTGGACGGCCCCTGGGTTCAATTCTCAGGACAAAAAGAAAAAGACAAGTGAAAATGTGGATGCTAATTAACAAGTGCAGCTTTCTATTTAGTTCTATATCAATAGCAGCTTTTCAAAAAGTAGCCACTAAAACGTATAACTACCCTTTCCTTTGTTTTTTTTTTTTGGCGGTACTGGGGATTGAACTCAGGGGCATTCTACCTCCATGCTATACCCCCAGCCCTACTTTTTATTCTTTATTTTGAAACCGAGTCTCACTAAGTCCGGATCCTCTGGTCTCAGCCTCCCCAATGCTGGGATTACAAGCGTGCGCCACCACGCCCGGCTTTACCCTTTCCTTTTATAAGAAACTTCTTCTGTAAAATATATTAATGCTTTATTAAAAACTCAAATAAGTTTATTAAGTTTATTCCATAAAGAAAATTCCTAATAGAAGGGAGACATGTAGGGTAGAGAAAGATCAGGGGGTGGGGGGAAGGGAAGACAAGGGGAGGAACTGGGAATTGGAATTGAGCAAAACTGTTATGTGTATATACAAATATGCCACAATAGAAACCTGCCATTCTGTATAACTATTTAGCACTAATTTTAAAAAGAAAATTCCTTTTTTTTTTTTTTTACACAAAACAGTAAATCTAAATCAAACAAAGTGTCACCAATTGGGTTTCTCATCAGATGAATGCACTAAGGAAGGGTGCTTCATGCATTACAGGGTGAATACCTCCATATCAAAAGAGCTACAGTTGAAGCAAGAGATATAAGAGCTACAAAGGGATTAATCTTTGGTGGCTTTTGTGTTCTACTTTTCTGTCAAGTTATAACATATATTATGTCTACAAGTTTTAGGTGTACAGCTCCATGAATTTTTACATCAATTCGTCCACTTTGCCACCAGCTAAATGCCCCAGAAGACTCCACTGTGTCATTATTCTGACATCATAAAAGGTCATTTTAGCCTATTTTTGAACTTCAAATAAATGGAATCACAAAGGTTCTCTTTTAAAGTGTTTGGCCTTCTTTGCTCAACAGTACATATATGAAATTCATCCTATTCTTGCACGTATGTTAATTCTTTCTTGTCTGTGCTGTATTCTGTAAGTATGCCACAAAGTATTTATCCATTCTATTGTTGAGAGAATGTCGGGTTATTTCCAGCTCTGAGCTACTATGGATTATTCACTTTTTGTGTGTTATGTGTGTATGTGGTACTGGGGATGGAATCCAGGGGCATTCTACCTCCAAGATATACTCCCAGCACTATTTTATTATTTTTATTTTGAAACAAGGTCTTGCTAGGTTGATGAGAGTCTCACTACTTGTTGAGGCTGTCCTTGAATCTGTGATCCTCCTGTCTCAGAATCCCAAGAACTGAGATTACAAGCATGCACCACCACATCCAGCTAATAATTCACATTCTTATATTTATTTTCATAGCAAACAAATGTACCCATTTCTGCTGCAAATATTACACAGGAAATCATATAGAAGATACTATATTTGGCATTATTTGAAACTGCCAGTTTTGTTGTTGTTGTTGTTTTGATAAAATGGAAAATGTCAGAGGTCAACATCTGTAGAAAGGCTAAGTAAATTTCCCATTGCCGTTTAAGTGCAGGGACATGAATCATAAGGTAAAATGCATCTACCTATGGATCACAGGCCAAAAAAAGCTTAAGACACTTTTCTAGGCCACAGCCGTACCCACACAAGGAAGCTCCACCAAAAAAATTCTTGGTTTCCAAAAACTCATGTTCTTTGTACCGTTTTTTTTGTTGTTGTTGTTGTTTTTTTCTGTACTGCGGATTGAACTCAGGGACATTCTACCGCCGAGCTACACCCCCAGCCCTATTTTTTATTCTTTATTTTGAAACCGGGTCTCACTAAGTTGCGGAGTGCCTCACTGGGTAGCTGAGGCTGGCCGCGAACCCGGATCCTCTGGTCTCAGCCTCCCAAATGCTGGGATTACAAGCGTGCGCCACCACGCCCAGCTCTGTAACCGTTTTAATTTCATACTGAAGCAACAAGTAGGACTGTGTGCCTAGTACACGTAATATACATTGATTAAAAAAAAAAAAAAAAAAAAGGACCCATCTGAGGTTTCCAATTGAAATAAAAACTGCTCAGAGGTAGTCATTAATATTTTGGAGAGATTAAGATTTAAATGGGAACTGAGCAAGGTAAAGCACGCCTGTAATCCCAGAAGTTGGGAGGCTGAGACAGGAGAAGGCCAGCAGCAGCAATTTAGCGAGGCCCTCAGCAACTTTAGTGAGATTCTGTTTCAAAATAAAACAGGAGCCGGGCGTGGTGGCACGCGCTTGTAATCCCAGCATTCGGGAGGCTGAAACTGGAGGATCTGGGTTCGCGGCCAGCCTCAGCTACCTAGTGAGGCACTCCGCAACTTAGTGAGACCCTGTTTCAAAATAAAGAATAAAAAATAGGGCTGGGGGTGTAGCTCGGAGGTAGAATGCCCCTGAGTTCAATCCCCAGTACCGCAAAAAAATAAAACAGGGCGGGGGGTGTAGTTCAGAGGTAGAATTCCTCTGGGTTCAATTCCCAACACCCCCCCCCAAAAAACCCCAAAACTATATGTTAATTTAAGTCTATGGCTAAGGAAGAGAAGAAAAATCATTTTAAATTTGTGAGTTCCTCACCTGTAACCACAGCAGGGGGATTGCGATTCCTCCCAGCTCTGCAAATGGGAGATTGAAAATCAACTGCCCAAGCTAACAAGGAAGATTCCTCCCACAAACCAAAACACTTTAATAACTCAACAAGTACTGATAAAGCAGTCAATATCACATAAAGGGTGCTGATAGTAAGAATCTCAGACTTAAGCTAGGGGCAGGAATGAATCCAGAAGTTGCCAAGATTCAAGAGAAGCTATACCCTGGCAAATATCAATTTCTAAGCCACTCTCTCCTCCCACACCCCAGTTCGCCTCTGTCCTCAAGCTATCAGTCATGGACGTGACACTATCGCTCTTTCTTGCCACCTAACTCACTGTTGAAAAGGAAACTGAGGCACGGGGCAGTTAAGTGAGCGAGCGAGCTGTAGCCGCCACCAAGGATGGACTAAGAGCTCAGGCCGCTAATGCCTCCACCCTCACAGTCCCCAGACTATCTGGAATCCCGCTGCCTCGGCCCTCCACTTCAAACCAAAATCCTGGGGCCACCACTCGTACGCGGCTCCCTACACAGTCGTGCCCGCCTCTACAAAGGTCTACAAGGCCCGGAGCCCCACAGCCTAAAGGCAAAAACTTGGCGGCGCCCCCGGTAGCCCCTTCCCACGAGCACCCTGGCTCTCACCTCCGCGCGGCTTCCAAGTGAACCCCGCAACACCAAGAGACCCACAGAGTGGCCTCTCCACACCCACCCCCAGAATTCGGCCGCCGCCGGAAGTGCCCTCGCGTGTGCACGCCGCCGTCATGAGGTCACTTCCGGCGCGACTTATAGGAACTGGCCGGCCCGCAGTTGCGCGGCTGAGGCTGGGGAAATTGGAGAACGCGCGGAGGATCGGCCTCGCGGCCTTCCAGGAACTTGCGAGGCGCCGGTTTTACGCGCCCTGCCTACTTTTATTCGATGATCTCTGGGCTGAAATTGGGATCCTGCACCCCCGCTCCTTGGCCTAGGTTCTTTTGGGAGACTATTCTTGCAGCCTCGATAAAAAGCTCCTGCTTCCCATCCTGTCCCCCTAGCGCAAATCGCCCAGATGGGGTGGACGACTTTCTGCGGGTCTTGTTCATGTGGGACTATATCCTTGCTAAACTGCAGCATCGGTTCATAATAAATAAACCCCTCGCACCGATGGATTAAAGGAAACAAGAAATGCCCTCCGTGGTTGGTCTTCAAAGTTTAGCATCTCTGCGCATTTGACTGCTTTCCCCACAGCTATTCTTTAACCTCTCCTTGGTGTTGTTGAGCCTCGGTAGCCTTTATTTTGGAGAAAAGAAAAAAAAAAAAAAACTTTTAAGGCCGAGACCCTGGGTAATAAGGAATTCCAGAGTTTAAAGTTTGCAAGGCCCTTCTTGAAGCCTCGCAACTGGTTTGGGAACCACTGCTTAAGCAGGCATCATAGGGTAGGTGTCGCTGTAGTTCTAAATGTAGCTCTACAAAATCAGGAACTTTAAAATTTTCCAGAGAACAGCTTCACTCCTCCCATCACCAGAGATTCCCTGGGTTTGGAGGAGCCTGGCTCGCTCTTTCTTTTTCTTTTTTTTTTTAAACTGGGAATTGAACCCAGGAGCATTCTACCTACGAGCTACACCACTAGCCCTATTTTTTTTTTTTTTTTCGGTACTGGGGATTGAACTCAGGGACATTCTACCTCCGAGCTATACCCCCAGCCCTATTTTTTATTCTTTATTTTGAAACCGGGTCTCACTAAGTTGCGGAGTGCCTCACTAGGTAGCTGAGGCTGGCCATGAACCGGATCCTCCGGTCTCAGCCTCCCGAATGCTGGGATTACAAGTGTGCGCCACCACGTCGGGCTACCACACCAATTTTTTATTTTATTTTTTAATTTTTTGCGGCACTGGGGATTGAACTCGGGGGCATTCTACCTCCGAGTTACACCCCCAATCCTATTTTTTATTCTTTATTTTGAAAGAAGGTCTCACTAAGTTGCAGAGAGCCTCACTAAGTAGCTGAGGCCTGCCTCGAACCCAGATCCTCTGGTCTCAGTTTCCCAAGTACTGGGATTACAAGGGTGCGCCACCACGCCCGGCTCTTTCTTTCTTTTTTTTTTTTTAATTTTTTAATTTTTAGAGCAGATTTAGGTTCAGGGAAAATTTAAACAGTAAGTACATATAGTTCTCATATATCCCTTGTGTGTGCCTGCGTGTACACATCTCCCCATAGACATGTGCCACAGCGGCAGCTTACCAATTTATAAACCTACACTGATACATCGTTGTCACCCAGAGTCCATAGTTGACATTAGGGTTCACTTTTGGTGTTATACATTCTGTGAGTTTTGACAAATGTATGATATTTACCCACCATTGTAGTGCCATACAGAATAGTTTCACTGTCTTAAAAATCCTCTGTACTCCACCTATTTATCCTCCAGCCCCAACCCCTGGCCACCACTGATCCTTTTACTGTCTTCATAATTTTGCCTTTTCCAGAATGTTATTTTAGTTGGGATCAGACAGTATATAGGCTTTTCAGATTAGACTCTTTCACTTAGCAATATGCATTATGTTCCTCCATATCTTTTTATGTCTTGATACCCCCTTTATTTTTAATGCTGAATTATTATTATTTTTAGTGCTACATTATCAGAGTACACCACAGTTTATCACTCACCTATTAAAGGGCTTGGTTGCTTACAAGTTTTGGCAATTATAAATAAAGCTGCTATAAATATCCATGTACAGTCTGGGCATGGTGGCACATGCCTGTAATCCCAGTACTTGGGAGGCTGAAACAGGAGGATTACAGGTTCTAGGACAGCCTTAGCAACATAGTGAGACCCAACTTAGTGAGAACCTGGGGGTGTTACTCAGAGATAGAATAGCCATGGGTTCAATCCCCAGTACTACAAAAATAAAAAACATGTACAGGTTTTTATGTGAGTATAAATTTTCAGTTCATTTGGGCAACTACCATGGACTGTAATTGCTAGTTCATATAGTATGTTTAAATTATAAGTGCCAACCTTTTTCAATGTGGCTATACCATTTTTCATTTCCACTAGAAGTGTATAAAGTTCCTCTTGATCTAAATCCTTGTCAGCATTTGGTGGTGTCAGTGTTTTGGATTTTAGCCATTCTAATAGGTATGTAGTAGTATCTCATTATTGTTTTAATTTGCAATTCCCTAATGGCATATGACATATGATGTTGAATATCTTCTTAATATGTTTACATGTCATGTGCATATCTTCTTTGGCAAGGTGTCTGGTTCAGGTCTTTTGCCCATTTGTGTGTGTGTGTGTGTGTGTGTGTGTGTGTGTGTGTGTGTGTGTTTTACTGGTGATTGAACCCAAGGGCATTCTACCTCTGAGCTAGACCCCCAGCCCTATTTGTGTGTGTGTGTGTGTGTGTGTGTGTGTGTGTGTGTGTGTGTGTGTTACTGGGAATAGAACCAGGGGCATTCTACCTCCGAGCTATACTCCCAGCCCTATTTTTATTCTTTATTTTGAAACAGAGTCTCACTAAGTTGTAGAGGACCTCACTAAATTGCTGAGGCTGGCCACAAACCTGCAATCCTCCTGTGTTAGCCTCTCAAGTAACTGGGATTACAAGCGTGTGCCACTATGCCTGACTCCTTTTTCATTTTGAAAAAGGGTCTCATTAAGTTGCAGAGGACCTTACCAAGTTGCTGAGATTGGCCTTGAATCTGTAATCCTCCTGTTTTAGCCTTTCAAGTACTGGGAATACAGCCATGGGCCCAAATCTTTTCCCATTTTTAATTGTGTGGTTTTCTTATTGTTGAGTTTTAAGAATTATTGGTATATTTGAATAGTAGCCTTTATCAGATGTGTCTTTTTTTTGTTTTTTTTTTTTTTTTTTTTTTTTTTTTTTTTTTTTTTTTTTTTGTGGTACTGGGGATTGAACTCAGGGGCATTCTACCTCCGAGCTATACCCCCAGCCCTATTTTTTATTCTTTAGTTTGAAACAGGGTCTCACTAGGTTGCGGAGTGCCTCACTGGGTAGCTGAGGCTGGCTGCGAACCCGGATCCTCCGGTCTCAGCCTCCCGAATGCTGGGATTACAAGCGTGCGCCACCACGCCCGGCTCCCCAGCCCTATTTTTTATTCTTTATTTTGAAACCGAGTCTCACTAAGTTGCGGAGATGTGTCTTTTGCAAATATTTTCTCCCAGTCTGTGACTTGTCTTATTCTCCTGACATTGTCTTTTACAGAGCGAAGTTTTTAATGAAATCCAGCCTATCAGTTACTTCTTTCACTGATCATGTCTTTAGTGTTAAACCTAAAAAGTCATTGTCATCCCAAAGTCAATTAGGTTTTCTCCTATGTTCTAGAGTTTTATTGTCTTGTATTTCACATTTTGGTTTATGAGAGGAGGGGGGATATGCTGGGAATTGGACCCAGAGGTGTTCTACCTCTGAACTATACCCCAACCCGATTTTATTTATTTGGAAACAGGATCTCACCAAGCTGATGCAAGCCTCACTGAGTTGCTGAGGCTGGCTTCAGGCCTGTGATCCTCCTGTCTCTGTCTCCCAAATACTGGGATAACAGGTGTGCACCAGCACACCTGTCTTTATAGACCATTTTGAGCTGGGTGTGGTGGCACACACTTGTAAGCCCAGTACTTGGGAGGCTGAAACAGGAGGATTGCAGGTTATAGACCAGCCTCAGCAACTTAGCAAGATTATATATGTATGTATCACATTTTGATCTAATTGTTGTGAACAGTGAAAGGTCTTTGTCTAGATGAATTTTTTTGCATGTGTAAGTTCATTTGTTCCAGAAGCATTTGTTGAAAAACATTATCTTTATTCCATTCTATTCCCTTTCTTCTGTCAAAGATCAGTTAATTATATTGACATGGGCCTATTTCTGGGTTGTCTTTTCTGTTCCATTGATTTATTTGGCCTTGTGCATAAGAGGAAAGCACTCTACCACTGAGCTACACCCCCAGCCACTTAGATTTTTTTTTTTTTTTTTTGAGACAGGGTCTCATCAAGTTGCCCAGACCCCAGACTAGTCTTAAATTTGTTATTCTCCTGCCTCAGCCTTCTAAGTTGCTGAGTAAATCTTGAAGTTGGATACTGTCAGTTCTTCAACTTGGACCTTTAATATTGAGTTGACTATTCTGGGTCTTTTGAAACTCTATATACAAGCCGGGCGTGGTGGCGCATGCTTGTAATCCCAGCATTCGGGAGGCTGAGACCGGAGGATCCGGGTTCGAGGCCAGCCTCAGCTACTTAGTGAGGCACTTCGCAACTTAGTGAGACTCGGTTTCAAAAATAAGGAATAAAAAATAGGGCTGGGGGTATAGCTCGGAGGTAGAACACCTCTGAGTTCAATCCCCAGTACCGCAAAACAAAAAAAAAAAAAAGAAAAAAAGAAAAACTCTATATACATGTGTAGTGATGAGAGAGAACTGGGGATTGAACTCAGGGGCATTCTGCCTCCAAGTTACACCCTCAGCCCTTTTTGTTTTTTGTTTTGAAATAGAGTTTCACTAGGTTGCTGAGAATCTCACTATGTTGCTAAGGATGTCCTTAAACCTACAATTTTACTGTCTCAGCCTCCCAAGTACTAAGATTATAGACATGCACCACCATCCCCAGCCTACTTTTTATTTATTTTTGCAGTACTAGGGATGGAACCCCGGGATGTTCTGCCTTTGAGCTACACCCCGGGCCCTATTTTTAATTCTTTATTTTATTAGTAGCTTTTTTGAGGTAAACTATTAAGTCTGCCCTTCTCCCTTCTTCTTAATGACAGCCAAGATCATTCTTGTTCCAGGGATGTACTCTTTGGGATTCTCCAAATACCCCATCAGTGTATCCTCTCCACAGGTGATGCCTCTGTTTTTGTTGGCATCTGTGTGGGAGAATCCAGCAGCCTGAGCTGTCTTCTGCTCAAATAGACCATGGAGATATGGCCCAGTCTTGTGCTTGCCTCTCTATTCCACAGTGTGGCACTGGGCACACTTCTGAACAAAAATCTTCTTGCCTTTCTCAACATCACCCATTTTTTTTTTTTTTTTTTTTTTTTTGGCGGTACTGGCGATTGAACTCAGGGGCATTCTACCTCCGAGCTGTACCCCCAGCCCTATTTTTTATTCTTTATTTTGAAACTGAGTCTCACTAAGTTGCGGAGTGCCTCACTAGGTAGCTGAGGCTGGCCGCGAACCCGGATCCTCCAGTTTCAGCCTCCCGAATGCTGGGATTACAAGCGTGCGCCACCACGCCCGGCTAACATCACCCATTTTTAATTCACTCTTTCATCAGGTACAAAGAAGGTGGCCACTTGGAAGCCAAACATCCCCTCTCTATCCTAAGAGTTCTTATCATGAATCGATGACCCACCAAGAGAAGCTCAGGAAGAATCCTGACATGGAGACTGGTGTCTGTATTTACTCAGACTCCAATCCCTTGAGAAGATCAGAGAGAAATGTGAACAGCAGAGCAATAAAGCCAGAGAGGCAAAACAATATGCTGAAAGTTACCCAAGCAAACATGGAAGTTTCTAGTGAGGAACTAATTTATCAAAAAGGATTTATGATATTCTAATCATTTGTTCGGCATCAGTGCTGGAAGCAGGGATGGAGATAACAAAGAAATTAGACCTTCCCTGAAAAAACTTATGGTTCAACTAGGAAAACCAAATTAACACGATATACCAAATATTTTTTCCAGTATAACAATCTACCACCAAATTTAGTGACCTAAAATAACCATTTATTTAGCTCACTAGACTGTGTACTAGTTGAGTAGTTTTGCTGAGTGGGCTGAACCTGGCTAATCTTGGCTGGACTCACTCAAGGAAGTTGACTGGTATTCTGGTTTAGATCTGGAATGCCTCCTCAGAATATGAGACTGAAATGCCCAAAGGCTCATGTGTTTCCTAAAGGCTTGGTCCTCAATGCAGCAACATTCAGAGGTGGGGATGTTGGGAAATGATTAGATCATGAGGTCACTAATGAGTTCATAGATGAATGGTCTATTAGGAGGTAGGAGCCAGGTGACAATAGACTGAAATCTCTGAAACTGTGAGCCAAAATAAATCTTTCTTCAAGATGGTTTTTTCAGATATTTTGTCAAAGCAACACAAAGCTAGCTACCACAGCTAGTCTAAGGTGGCTTCAGCTGAGGCAACTCCTCTCAATTTTATATGGTCTTTAATTCTTCAGCAGGCTCCCTAGATTTGTTCCCATTTTGGTGGCAGGATTAGCCAGTCACAGAAAGTGAAGGGGCATATGTTTTCCCTAATATACGCACGCTAGGGAGTAAGTGGGATACCAGAGGGACTCCAGATAATGGAGAAGAAACCTCACTGGAGACAGGGAAGTAGTCTAAGGGAGGGAGAGGGAGAAGACTGAGGTTCATCAATGGAATACAACCATCGACTATGTGTATGTATGTGAATATACCAATGTCAATCTCAGTACTCTGTTTTGGGAAGGGGGGAAATGGGGAGGCAGGAGGAAGCTACCAAGTGCTGTGTGTATGTATGTCACTGTCAACATGACTATGATGTGAGACTATACTGCACCAATCAAAGCACATTATAATAAAAAAGTTGTATTTTATATTTTATTAGCCTATAAAATACTTAAATAACAAATTACATGAGTACATGATAATATAATAAGTGTAAGTAATAAAATTTTAAAAAAAGAAAGAGTAGAAGTGGGTGAGGTCTCTTGAGGCCCTGGTCTCAGATTTAGAACACCATCACTTTGTGTGTGTGTGGGGGGGTGTACTGGGCATTCTACCTCTGAGATACACCCCTAGCCCTTTTACTTTTTATTTTGAAACAAGGTCTTGTGAAGTTGCTGAGACTGGCTTTGAACTTGTGATCCCCCTGTCTCAGCCTCCCAAGTACCCATATTATAGGCTTGCTCCACCACATCTGGCTTTAGCACACCATCACTTTTGTTGGGGGGTATGTACTCAGGGGTATTCTATCTCCAAGCTACACCCCCAGCACTTTTTTTTTTTTTTTTTTTTTTTTGCAGTTACTGGGGATTGAACTCAGAGGCATTCTACCTCCGAGCTATACCCCCAGCCCTATTTTTTATTCTTTATTTTGAAACCGAGTCTCACTAAGTTGCGGAGTGCCTCACTAGGTAGCTGAGGCTGGCCGCGAACCCGGATCCTCTGGTCTCAGCCTCCCAAATGCTGGGATTACAAGCGTGCGCCACCACGCCCAGCTCCCAGCACTTTTTAAAATTTTTTTTATTTTGTTTTGTTTTGAAACAGAGTCTCACTAATTTGCTGAGTCTTGTTAAGTTGCTGAGGCTGCCCTGAAACCTTCAATTCTCCTATCTCAGCCTCCCAAGTACTGGGATTACAGGCATGTACCACCACGCCCAGCAACAGACCATCACTTCTAATGCTGTGTGTTTTTTTGGGGTGGGATACTGGGTATCGAACCCAGGGACATTCTACCTCTTGGCTATACCCACAGCCCTTTTTATTTCTTTATTTATTTGGAAACAGGTTGTTGCTAAATTGCTAAAGTTGTTGAGGCTGGCCTTGAACCAGCAATACTCCTATCTCAGCTTACCAAGTACTGGGATTACAGTTGTGCACCACTAAGCCCAGCTCCTTCCAATGAATTTAGTTGGCTGGAGCAGGTCACAAAGCCACCCTAGATTCAAGAAGGGAGGAAAACAGTCTACTTCTTCATAGGAGAAGATGTAAAGTCACTTGATAAGGGGCACAGATACAGGAAAGAAAGAAAATTAGGGCCATAATCATACGGGAAGTAATACAAGCAAAACAAAACAAATGTCTAATGGTTATTCTGTGCTAGGGAGCAGTTGACCAGATCCCAGGCCTGAGACCTGAGCCAGGCTTCTTGTCTGAAGTCAAATTAGCAAACTGCACATTACTGGTTCTAGATCCTCTGGGAAACAGTAGACATTTGTTATAGACCAAAAGCATAGAATTGGTTTAGAAATGGCCCTTAGGGATGGTGGTGCTGAAGTTGGTGGTCAGACTATCCACATGGGACAGAGGCCTTGGAATTCTTGCTCAGAATGGGAAGGAGCTTAAACCCAGCATCATCTCCTTCAGGGATTTCTGCCTCCTTGGAACCTTCTTTTTTTATTTATTTTTTAACAGTGTCTCACTAAGTTGCTGAGGGTCTTACTAAATTGTTGAGGCTGGCCTGGAACCTGCATTCCTCTTGTTTCAGCCTCCCAAGTACTGAGATTACAGGCATGTGCTGCCATGCCTGGCTTCCTCATCACCTTCGATTGATTGGTTGATTGATTGATTGATGTACTGAGGATTTGAACCCAGGGACATTCTACCTCTGAGCTACACCTCCAGCCTTATTTAATTTTTCAATTTTGAAACAGAGTCTCACTAAATTGCAGAGGGCCTCGCTAATTTGCTGAAGGTGGCTGTGAACCTGAAATCCTCCTATCTCAACCTCAAAACTACTGGGATTACAGGCATGTGCCATCACACCTGGCTCCTCAGCACCTTCTTTAATGAGCTAGATAGTCACTCATGGCAATCCTCATATTCCAGATGAAACTGAGACCCTGTGTGGAAGCTGCCAAATCCTTTTTGAGTCTCTGGGGAACTATTTAGATATTACCACTTACCATTATCTGTAAAGACCTATAGATTTCCCAGATTAACCCAAGCTACATGTGCAGCCTGATCTCAGATTGATATTTCTTCTTTCTTTAACCCTTGGGTATAATTTGGCTATGAATTAATGAAGATTTATTTTGATAGAACAGTGTTTCAGTAAAAAACTTAAAAAAGTAGGATATGGTGGTGTACGCCTGTAATCCCAATACTTGGGAGGCTGAGACAAGAAGATCACAAGTTCAAGGCCATCTTGAGTGTCTTAGGGAGACCCTGCCTCAAAATGAAAAGTAAAAGGACAGCCGGACATGGTGGCACACACTCGTAATCCCAGTACTTGGGAGGCTGATACAAGAGGATCACAGATTTGAAGCCGACCTCAGCAACTTAGTGAGGTTCTCAGCAACTTAGCAAGACCCTGTTTCCAAATAGAAAATAAAATAGGGATGGGGGTTTAGGTCAGAGGTAGAAGGTCCCTGGTTTCCATTCCAAGTACCACAAAAATGAAAGAAAAAGAGAGAGAGAGAGAGAGAGAGAGAGAGAGAGAGAGAGAGAGAGAGGAGAGAGAGAGAGAGAGAGAGAGAGACGAAGAAAGAAAGGAAGGAAGCAAGCAAGCAGGTAGGGAGGGAGGGAGGAAGGGAAGTAAAAGAGTTGGGGATGTAGTTCAGTGGTAGAGTACTTGCCCAGCATGTGTAAAGTCCTGGGTTCAATCCCCAGAACTACAAAAAATAAAATAAAAACCTGAATGAAGAAAGTGGGAGTTTTTTCTACCCTTCAAACCATGCAGCTTCTCACATAGCAAAATATGAAATAACTTGGGATTATTTTGTTTACTCTCCAGTGTTTGCTTTATTATTATGTCTAATACGATTAATACTCCATGATTCTTATCATCAAATGAGGGACTGGTAATGAGGACAAATAACTCTACTTTTTCAGAGTTCCCAGTCTCCCTTTTCACTACATGGTCATCTTTGCACAAGGATAAATTATACCTCTGAGGAAGCAGGGACAAAGAAGATTTATTCACCCAAGTGGGTCCAAATGGATAGGCTTGTTATGTGTCCTGGACTTCATCAAACCTGGATTTACTGAGAGCACCTCTGAAATTGCTTTTCATGAATGGACTTCTGAGTCTACTTCTGACCATGTAAGAATATAACTTATACTTCAGGTTTTTGCATATAGACTCTCCATAATGTTGATCCAATTTGCTCATCTACTTGATTAAAAATATTCTACCATGGCCGGGCGTGGTGGTGCACGCTTGTAATCCCAGCATTCGGGAGGCTGAGACCGGAGGATCCAGGTTCAAGGCCAGCCTCAGCTACCTAGTGAGGCACTCCGCAACTTAGTGAGATCCGGTTTCAAAATAAAGAATAAAAAATAGGGCTGGGGGTGTAGCTCAGAGGTAGAATGCCCTGAGTTCAATCCCCAGTACCACAAAAAAAAAAAAAAAAATGATATTAACACCAGGTATGGTGGCACACTGTTGTAATCCCAGTACTTGGGAGGCTCAGATAGGAGAATAACAGATTCGAGGACAGCCTCAGCAAGTAGTGAGACTCTCATTAACCTAGCCAGATCTTCAGCAGTCTGCTTCCCCTCCCTCTGTCTGTGCCTGCTGCTATTCAGAGTCTCATTCAAGGCCTAGTTCATTTGCGAGGCCCTCTGCTTACACCCCACAAAGCTCCACCCCCAGTCCTATTTTTTATTCTTTATTTTGAAACAGGATCTCACTAAGTTGCTGAGGGCCTCGCTAAGTAGCTGAGGCTGGCCATGAATCCAGATCCTCCTGTCTCAACCTCCCAAGTACTGGGATCATAAACATGTACCACCACGCCCGGATAAAAGCACTTTTTAAATATATATTTTATTGGTGCATACACAAGTCACTTGGTATATTTCCTTCCATGTAGTTCCTACACACACACACACACACACAGACTCCTCCTTCCTCCCTCACTATACAATGACTGTACTTGATTGGCAAAATGATTTAACCAGCCAAATCTTGGCAATGGAGCCAGGCAAGCAGGTGCACAGCTGTAATCCCAGTTACTGAGAAGGCTGAGGTATGAGGATGAAGTTCAAGGCAAGTTTAAGCAACTTAGTGAGATACTGTCTCAAAAAAAAAAAGTTGTAGCACACATGAGATTCTGGGTTCAATCCCCAGTACTGCCTTAAAAGTATGTTGGATAGCCCGGCGTGGTGGTACACACTTGTAATCCCAGCATTTGGGAGGCTGAGACTGGAGGATCCGGGTTCAAGGCCAACCTCAGCTGCTTAGTGAGGCCCTCCGCAACTTAGTGAGACCCTGTTTCAAAATAAATGATTAAAAAATAGGGCTGTGGCTGTAGCTCAAAGGTAGAATGACCCCAGTTTCCATCCCCAGTCCCGCAAAAAAAAAAAAAAAAAAATCTTGGCGAGCCAGGCATGGTGGTGCACTCTTGTAATCCCAGCATTTGGGAGGCTAAGACCAGAGGATCTGGGTTTGCGGCCAGCCTCAGCTACCTAGTGAGGTACTCCGCAACTCAGTGAGACCCTGTTTCAAAATAAAGAATAAAAAAGAAGGCTGGGGGTATAGCTTGGAGGTAGAATGCCCCTGAGTTCAATCCCCAGTACCGCACAAAAAGAAAAGAATAAAAATAGGGCTGGGGGTGAGCTCAGAGGTAGAATGCCCCTGAGTTCAATCCCCAGTACCACAAATATATATATCTTGGCAATGCTGAAAACCTGAATATACTGGATGAATGTCTTGAGACCCAATTCCATCTGTTCTTGATGAAAAAGGAGCACTGAGAAGACAGGCTCTGGCAGCCGGGACTGATTTGATGCTCACAGAGAGACCTCAGTGTTATTACAAGCTGCATAATGCTCACAGGCCATTTTCTCCTGCTCTGCAGGTCTCTTCTCACAGACAACCAAGCTCAGACATTACTGTGATCACAGTAAATGAAGCAAACCAAGGCTACTGTGTAATTTGCCAAAGCACAAGTAAAAGAAGGGTCCCTGTGCAACCCACCAAATACCCACTCATAGAACTGTCCTTGCTGTCCCACAGTATCCAATGTAGAGCTGATGTCCACTTCCTTACACCTTCCCTCAAGTCACCTAACCAAAGCCTAAACATTACAGTCAGCTCTTTCCAACACGCCAGGGGTCCCTGGACCTCCCTTTCCCCTGCCCCCCTATTCCTTGGCAATCACTAGCTTACTTTTTGTCTCTATGAATTTGCTTATTCTGCATATCTTGTATAAACAGAATCATGCAATATGTGACCTTTTGCATCTGGCTTCTTAAACTTAGCATGTTTTCAAATTTCATCTATGTTAAAGCATATAACAAAAGTTGGATGTTTTTGGTTTTTGGTGTTGCTAGAAATTGACCTCAGGGGTATTCTACCTCTAAGCTATATCCCAGCCCTATTTTTTTTTTTTTCAGTTTGAAACAGGGTCTTGCTAAGTTACCAGGCCCTGTCCTCATACCTTTGATCCTCCTCTCTCAGCTTCTGAAGTACTGTGATTACAGGCATGCAGCACCTTACCAGCTATATGAGTTATTTTTTTAAGCAGTGGCGCATGCCTGTAATCCCAGTACTTGAGAGAGGAGGATCACAGGCTTGAGCCTAGTCTAAGAAACTTAGTGATACCCTCAGTAACTTAGCAAAACCCTGTTTCAAAATAAAAAGGACTGGGGGTGTAGCTTGGAGATAGAATGCCCCTGGGTTCAATCCCAAGTAACACACACACACACACACACACACACACACACACACACACACACAGAGAGAGATTGAACACCAAATTTCTTATCTCCACACTCAAAGAGGGATGCTCCAGATGTCTTCAGCTTGTTCCTCCTGGTGGCCTGAAACTCTTGGTGAGTGGGGGGTATCTACTCCTGCCAGAAAACATGAATGTTAACTTCAGGCCACCACACAATGTTTAGGAAGAAGGCTGGGTTGGTGGGACTGGGGAGGTTCACCTCCCAAGATGCAGCCCCCCCCCACTTTGGTCAGAATTGTTCCTGGTGATGTTGGTCTAGCTTTTTCCCCTATTTGATATTGCCACTCTGCAATCCCAGATGGGCAGGGGCTTTTGACCTTGAATGCAGGCCACAGGCTGCTTATGGGAACCCCACATTCAAAGACCTTGTTCTCCATCTGTGGTTAGCTTTGGGTTCTAATATGGCTGCAGAACCTGGACTAGAGCATGAACAGTGAGGCGCAGGTTACAACTTCTGAGATGAGAGTCCCTTTCCCAAAAAACTGTGATTACATTCTACTTCCTTAGACTTCAGCATCTAATATTGTGAGCCCCAAGGGAGACGGCCTCTCAGCCTTCAAGAAAGGTGAGACTCAGATATTCCCAAGACCTGGAAACACCCCTTCCCCAGCCAGCCTCACCCCCAGCTCTGGACCCCACCCTCTTGTATGTGTGTCTGTTAGAACCCTGATCACCTTGAATTGGATGGTGTGTTCATGGGTCAGGCCCCTTAACCCGTTTGGGAGGCTCTTGAAAGCTGAGACTGTGTTTTGTTTTGTTTTGTTTGGGGGGGGGAGGGATGTTTGTTTTGTTTTTTTGTGCAGAGAAGGTTTGTGGGAGGGTTACTGGATTAAACCCAGGGACTTTCTACTTCTGTGCTATATCCTCAGCCCTATTTTATTTTGAAACAGGGTCTCACTAAGTTACTGAGACTAGCCTCGGACCTGTGATCTTCCTGTCTTAGCCTCCAAAGAACTGGGATGGCAGGTGTTTTGTTCACCTTGTACTTCCAGTGCCTGGTTCAGAGAATACTCTCTACTAGTGTGATTTAGGTTAGAAAGAGAGGAAGACAAGCCAGGCATGGCGCACACCTGTAATCCCAGTACTTGGTAGGCTGAGACAGGAGGATCACAGGTTCACAGCCAGCCTCAGCAGCTTTGTGAGGCCCTCTGCAACTTAGTGAAACCTTGTTTCAAAATAAAGAATAAAATACAGGGCTGAGGGTAGGGGAATAGCTCAGAAGTAGAATGCCCCTGGGTTCAATTCCCAGTAACACACACACACACACACACACACACACACACACACACACACAAAAAAAAAAAAAAAAAAAAAAAAGGGAGGAAGACAGTGAAGTGACAGCATCTTGTCCCCTAAACAGACTGCCTGAGAGCAGTGACTGCCACTTGCACCTTCACTGCCACCTCCCTTCCTGTCTCCACAAGAACACCCAGCACGAGACTGGGCCCAAGGTAGTATGTAGATGATGTGTTGGTGGACAGTAGGTGAGTGATGTCTTCATTTCAGATTCAAGAACTCTCCACCATAGGACTTCTGGATAAGATATTTTTTATTTAGCTCCAGTAGATGTTTCCTGCATACTTCTTGATACTTGGGTTAGAATTTTCTCTAGTGTATCAAACAAATGGTCTTCAGCTCTTATATATGATAAATACAAACATGCAAGCACAATGCAGGCTAGAAAAAAGTCGTGTACAAACATATATATATATGTATATATATATATATATAAGTCGTGTACAAACATATATATATATTTTTTTTAAGTTTATACTAGGTGTAGAGAAGGGAGATCAATAGAGGGTGACTAAAATACCATTCCTTAACTCCAGCCCTGTTCCTAGTACCTGGAGCACTGCAGTCCCTCTGTTCTCTGCTCCTTTTAGACACAAATCCCAGATCCTCCTGGACAGAAACAGGGGCCTTACAAGCAGGCAGCCCTATTTGTTCCTCTCTGGAGGTAAGGCAGACAAAGGTGATCCCAGACCCATGTATCAGATTGCTCAACCTTGTCCAGATGGCAAGACTACCTCTGTACCAATATCTAGGGCTGTCTCTGCCTTTTCCTCTGGGCATCTCCCAAAGAGGTCAGACAGGCATGGTCTGCTCTAACCAGCCAGCTACTGTGCCCCAGGGCTTCTAGAGAGCTCTTCAGCGGTTCTCAGAGGCCTAAGAACCTCATACCCTATCAGGTCTCCTAGCTCAAGCTCAACTTCAGAAGGCTCCATCAGCTCCTTGGTGGCCTCTGCCATGTCCACTATCTGTGGTCAATATGTAGAGGGCAAGTATAGGTTAGTGGGCAGCCATGGTCCTTCAGGCTTACCTAAAGCTTAGATTGCAAAACATCAGCCAAATCAGTACCTGTGAATTTCAGGTTGAAGTTCAGACCCTCTGGACCAGCCCCTGGCCTGGGCCCAGCCAGGCTAGGTGGACAGCATCTAGGCTTCAGGGCCCTGAGGCCCACAAGAGCGCAGCTGCACTTGGAAGTGCTCACAGCAAGGGTGCTTCACAGTCAGCCCATAGATGGGAGTCATGTCCACCTTCACGCCGGGTGACACGCTGAATTCCATCTGCTGCAGCAGGATGGCCAGGAAGAGAAAGACCTCCAGGCGGCCAATGGTCTCCCCGATGCACTTCCGCTTGCCCAGGCCAAAGAGAGTGACTTTCTCACTCAGTGTCTTGTCCACAGTGCCATCAGGTGTGAGAAACCGTTCAGGCCGGAACACAGACGGGTCACCCCACAGCTTCCTGTAACCAGAAGGAGGCAGCTAAAGCGGCATTTCAGGGGCTCAGAAGCATCAAGTGGGTTGAGCCCCAAAGGACAGGGGATGGGTACATGGCCCATGGACAGGAGGATCTGAGAGGCCCAGGAGAGAGTGGACCCCACCTACCCAGGAGCTTCCACTGTCCCTCTCAACTTACTGGTCATGGTTGATCTGCCACTGGTTCACAAAGACACAGCGCCCCTTGGGGATATAAAAGCCACTCAGATTTGTGTCTCTTGTGGTGCTGGAGAGGGAGAAAACTTGGTCAGGTGCAGGGCCACAGGGGAATAACCCTGTCCCCTATTCTGTGTCCCTCCTACTGGCTCTAATCAGGTGGTGGAATAGAGTAAGGTCCAGTATCAGACAGCAGTGGATCTCTGAGGCCTCCTCACCTGTGGGGGATGGTGAAGGGCATGAAGGAGGTGTGTCGGAAGGTCTCCAAGATGAAGGCCTCTGTATAGGGCAGCTGGGGCCTGTCGGAGAGCCGGGGCCGCCGTGCCCTGCCAATCACTGTATCTGTAGAACACAAAGGTCCAGGTGGATCAAGGGGCTGCCCAGGCCTTAGAAGGGTCCCCTACCTGAATCCCTTTCAATTAGAGTCACCACTTACCCAGCTCCTCCTGAATCTTTTTCTGTACCCTAGGGTTTGTCACCAGGTACATGAGGCTCCAGGAGATGGCAGTTGTGACTGTGTCAAATCCTGGACAGAACAGAACAGAGAGAGAAGTTAGGCAGGTGGCAGGTCAGGGCCCAAAGGCACAGAAAGGATGCAAGTGGTAGCTCTTACCAGCTCCAAAGATGTCCAAAATAATGCTTATGATCTTCTTATCTGACAGCTGAATATTGGCATTCTCATCCAGCCTCTTGTCCTGACAGTGTTCAATCAGGCTATCTGTGATGTCCCGGATGTGACCCTAGGTGGGAAAGGCACACAGGTGAGCAAGATCCTGAGCCCAGACCTTCCTCACCATCCAGGCCTGCTCCTTCACTATCGCTAGCACCTTTGTTCAAGAGGTGATACCCTGAGGCTGCTGTCCCAGCTACTCCCTGCCTCTCCAAGGCTCTCCTCTCCCCTACCTTAGAGTACTTGTGGCCCCAACTCAAGGGACACCTGATGCTCAGAGTCTGATACTGTTATCACCTGGATGAACTCTTTAACCCCTTTGTATCATGAAGCCAAGAGACAAAGGCTTTAATTCTTCCTGGTCCCTGCAACAACTGGCCCATGGTCGTGCATGGAGTGGCTAGTCACTGGCTCTTGCTATCTGACAGAAGCATAGAAGGACTACTCAAGAAAAAGTTCTGTTTTCCTGCCAAGGATGGAGTCCACTCACTAATGGCTTCAAACTCCCAGGTGAAACCTTCATGAGAAGTGGTCAAACCCCGTGTTGATCCTTTTGTCTCTGAACTCCCAGCCCAGACCCTACCTACTGCCCACCAGCCACTACCCCTCCCCAGCCTGTACCTTCTCAAATGTTGTGTAGTGCTCCTTGATCATCTTCTGCATGAAACTGCCGAACTTCTTATTCACGTCCTTGAAGGCATTCAGGGTAGGGCTGGGCAGGTAGCGGAGGATAGGGATGAAGTCACCCAGATATCCAGCTGCAGTCACTTCTCCAAACTTATCACTCAGGCTAACTATGCTAAGCAGCTCTTGGCTGTCATGGTCATAGCGCTGGCCAAAGCACATGGCACAGATGACATTGGTCACTGACACCACCACATACCTATAGGGGTCAAAGTGCCCAGTCACTGCCATCAGCTCCTGGAACTTGCTGATTAGGTGCTCAGCCTCCCTGCTCACATGCTCCTCCAGGTAGCAGGAGGATGCAGAAGCTGGGTCTGAGGCTATGGAGAAACTCTTCAGGGCGTTTTGGGCCAGCCGCCGGCGGGCAGCCCACACCGGTCCAGAGTCTGGGTTGAAGGCCATGCTCTGGCCCTCAGAGATAAAGGTGAAGCTGTAGAGGTCAGGCCGGCCCTTGAAATCATCACCCTGCCGCACCAGGGCCTGCCGGATGGTGTCCAGGCCGCTCAGGACCACCACGGGCGTGGTGCCGATGTGGATCTGCATCACGTCGCCATACTGCTGCCTCAGCTCCGTCAGCGCCAGGTGCGGGTTCTTCCCCAGTGTCAGCACGTTCCCTATCAGGGGCCAACCCCAGGGCCCTGGTGGACTCTTCAGGCCTTTGGGGACCCGAGGCCTTGAGGCTCTGACCACCCAGAATACCAGGCAGAAGATGGTGGCAGCCAGGAGCAGCTCCGTGGCTGAGACAGAGATTGGGAGTCCACACAGAGAAAGCATGGTCAGCTTAGGGGTCTTCGAGGTGGCTGCTGAGAGGTGGGCCAAGAAGAAAAAAATCAAGCATCAGATGGAGGATGGAAGGAACTAATATCCTAAAATGTCAGTATGCTGCTCAAGGAAAGGAGAAACCTTCTATCCAGAACTGATCACTGGGCATGAAGGAAAGGAGGAGGTGGGCAGAAGTTGTTGACCTGCCACTGTGTGCCAAGGATTTCAGTCTTATCAGTCCTGGCCACACGCCTATATAGGAGGCTGCGGCGAGGCTCAGAGAAAGTTAAGTAACTCCAAGTCACACAGTCAGGAAGTGGTGAATACAGACTCCCAGTCCAAGTTGCCCATTTCTAGAACGCCTTCATGCATGTATGTGTTATGGGGACTGAAGTCCTCTATCACTGAGCTACATCCTCAGCCTTTTTTATTTATTTATTTATTTTTTTTTGTGGTACTAGGGATTGACCCCAGAGACCTTCTACCTCTGAGCTACACCTTCAACCCTATTTTCTTTTTTTATTTGGAAGCAGGGTCTCACCAAGTTGTGGAGGGCCTCACTAAGTTGCTGAAGATGGCCATGAACCTGCGATCCTCCTGGCTCAGCCTCCCAAGTCCTGGGATTACAAGTGTGCACCACCATGCCTGGCTTTTTTTTTTTTTTTTTTTAGTTTGAGACAGGGTCTTACTAAGTTACCCAGGCTGGCCTCAAACTTGCAATCCTCCTGCCTCAGCCTCCCAAGAAGCTTAGATTAAAGATGTGCACCACCATGTCCCACTCTCAGAACTCCTTCTATTAACAACTGTACCAATCTAAAACAATGCCTTCCAATTTTCCATATAGTACCAGCTCTCATTTATCTCACATTTCCTAAAAATCAGCTTTAAATCCACCCAGGTATCTTTTACATAGATACTACACATTATCTGTGTAAAAGTACAGCTTTTCTTTTTTTCCCCCCTAACACATTCAAATGAACCATAATCAGCATGTCTCACCCTGAGTCCCTTGGAGTCCTATCTACTACACTTGGGAAAATCATGCTATCGGGGCAATTAGAGACCATCTGCTTCCTTGGCTTCAATTCATATTTGAGGAAAAGACCTCCACTGACATCCCCAGAGTCACCCAGAAATCAGTGACAGAGCCAGGACCCAGGACTCTTTAGGTAAGTTCCCTGGAGAATATACAGCTGCTGTCACTGGCATCCCCTTTGAAGATCAATGAAGGAATTCCTCCAGAACCTTCAGTTCTGTGCTGCTCAATCTCAGGATCTAGGGAATCCCAATAGACCCTGGGACAGGGTAAGGAGGTAACAGGGAGTGGGCCACTGCCCAAGCCACTGGCACCCAGAGAACCAGCTGGCGGAGAATCCACACGTGGTGTTTTTAGCCCTGGCTCTTTGAGTCCAATTGACCCACACAGTTTAAAAGCAGCTGGAAGCTGGGAATGGTGGCACAAACCTGTAATCTCAGTACTTAGCTAGACTCTCAGCAACCTAGCAAAATCCTATTTCAAATCTAAAAATAAAAAGGGATGGGAGCTGGGCATGGTGGTGCACGCTTGTAATCCCAGCATTTTGGAAGCTGAAACTGGAGAATCCGGGTTCGAGGCCAGCCTCAGCTACCTAGTGAGGCCCTCTACAACTTACTGAGACCCTGTTTCAAAATAAAGAATAAAAAATAGAGCTGGGGGTGTAGCTCGGAGGTAGAATGCCCCTGAGTTCAATCCCCAGTACTGAAAAAAAAAAGGATGGGGGTATATAGCTCAGAGGTAGAATGCCCCTGGGTTCAATCCTCAGTTCCACACGCACACATACAAAAAGCAGCAAAGCAGCTGGAGACCAGGTAGACCCAGCTCCCAGGAACAGAAATCCTCAGCAGGGTTTTGGTTGTGCTCAATTCTCAGTGAATGAATAGTCTGAGCTTCCCCCTTTTGCAAATCACCAGAGAGCAGAGACTAAATGGAAAGTTCCCACCAGGCCAGTGCTATAAGAAAACTTTAAACTGGAATCAGGTAAATCAGGAAATGGATCCAAACTCAACTGAAGCTAAGGCGACTTTCTCTCTAGGCTTGGTCTAAAAAGGGTGTACAAATTCAATCTTTCCAAGGCACCAGGCTCCGTCTGCACTGCTAGTGCACTCGACTGGACAGCCAATTTCTAGTCCAAGTGGCCTTGGACTGGCCATTTACCTTTCTGGTCTCGAGTTATGTAACATGTATGAAAGAGGGTAGGACAAGATCTCCCAATTCAGAGTGCCTGGCGGAATCCTAGGGAAGAGAAGACCCTGATCCGATCCACCCTGGGAACTTCACAATCTTACCAGGAGACACACCAGACAGGGAGGTGTATGTCCTACCTCGTACTACAGCCATCTCAGTGGTTGAGGGGCTTCCTGGAAGAGCTGAATCCCAAAGCACACTGGATCCCCGATTCCACGAGAGAACTAGTGATATTGTCAGCTTTGATGTGCCCTGGTATTCCTTTCCACACAATGTGTACCCCAAGGACTTCCAGCCTTTGTAAGATGGTAAAAGGCCAAGGGAGATGTGACTAGGGAGTTTTCAGGGACTGATGTTTCCAGCTCCCTGCACCTGGCAATCTGTCACACTGACAACCTCCCAACAAAGGACAGAGGAGACAGTCAACAAGACAGGGAAGGTCCTTGGGACTTCTGATCAGTCCCTCCACCCTCATAATGGGATTGAACTCAGAGGTGTTCTATCACTTAGCTACATCCCCAGTTCTTTTTATTTCATTTTGACACAGGGTCTTGCTAAGTTGCCCAGGCTGGCCTTGAAGCTGAGATCCTCCTGCTTCAGCCTCCTGAGTAGCTGGGATTACAGGCATACCCCACTGTGTCCAGCTTCTGATCAATCTCTCTTATCCAGGCCAGGACATCTCATCTCTGACAAGCCACCCTGGGAGGGTAGAGGCTGCCAGGGATAGCTTTCAGCAAGAGCAGATACAGTAAGAACCCAGCCCACCTCCTCCATTCACTTTGCCCATCCAGAGGGAAGCCCCCAGAACCCCCCCCCCCCAACGCACAGCCTGTGGGAAGGGCTGCATGTCCCCAGGTGGCTCTGGTGGGAAGCTCCACAGTGGTCAGGGAGTCTGTGGGGGATAGAGCTGGAGCCTGGAGTCCTGAAAGGGGGTGGGGTGGAGGTGGAGTGGAAGGTAGGGTCTGTATCTAGAAGTCTGATGCTTGCTTGCTATGGGACCTTGGGCAAGCCCTGTTCTTCAGCTGGCCTCAGTTTCCCCACCAGGAGGCTAGACTGCCTGCCCACTAAAGATGCTCTAGCCCACCTTTTCTGGTGCTGCTAGCCCAGTGGCTACGTAGGAAGACCTGGAGTCACCTCATCTTCCTCTCAGTGGGAGGTTGCCCAGCACTCACCTGCGGCTGTGAGGAGGCCCTGAGCTGAGAAGAGAGGGCTCTGGGACCAGGGACCCAAGGAGGACCAGGGAAGGCTCCAAGGAGCTGTCACCTCCAGGGTGAGGGTAAAGGCACACCTCCTTTATAGGAGGCCGTGCGTGCGAGCGGCCACGCCTCCTTCCCTGGAGCCCGGAGCTGGGAATGAGGGAGGGGCGGCGCTGGCGGGGGAGGGGGGTCGCTCCAGGAAGGAGAAGGGGGATGGGGATAGGCAAGAACCCACTGCAGGTAGCCTTATCTAGGAAAAGAGTGAGGGCTGGATCATCTGGGGCCGCCACTTCGAAGGGCCCCCAGGGGCAGCGCCGCACCCAACAGATGCCGGGGTGTAAGGGAACAGACCCCTTCTAGCCCGAAGGGAGGGTTTGAGGGACTCGTCTCCATCAATTTTGCGCCCACCAGAACACCGGGTGTGCAAGCGCCTCTCCCCGACTCTAAGCCTACGGGTGCCAGGCAGGCAGGGGCAGGGTTGAGGCGGTGACCTCTCTCCGCCGGGTTATGGAGTCCGGGTTCGCGTGAGAAGCGCAGCGATCCCAGCGCAGAGGTCACGGGCTCGGAAGGCCCGAGGCGCAGTAGGACGGGCGCTGTTCCCCAGACCGTCGGCGGCTAACCGAGGTTCGCGCTCCTTGGTGGAGTGCGGGGACTGGACCAGCGACGTGCAGGCTGGCTGAGCGCTCACTCGCCGCCCAGTGCCTCTAGGGTCCCGGGAGGCATGCCGCAGGGATGCCTCCACCCGGGACCTGCCCGTCCTCGAGGTCCCTTCTGGGGACCCCGGGACTGCTAGAGCTGTGGTTGGCGGGGCAGAGAAATCAGGCGGGGAGTGGGGCTGCACGACTAGCTTCGGGTGGTGGAGAAGAGTGCTAGAGGGAGACCGTGGGCGAGGGAGGGGTGGGGGCCCAGGACCTCGAGGGGACAGAGGTCAGGTGGCCTAACCCCGCCCCACCTGGACCCGGGCGCCGTGCCTGGGAGTTGCGTGAGAAGGGCCTGGAGGCCACCCAGCCGCCCAATTTCCCGGCCCGGCGTGGGTCCTGGCACTCTCACGCGAAGCGGGGGAGGGGAGTCGGGGGCGAGGCTCTTAAAGGGCCAATCTATCACCCGGCGTCCCGGAGGGGGTGGAGAAAGAGGAGCCGCCTCTGCGTCGAGAGTGCACCCTTGGATGGGGGTGGGACGGTGCAAAGGGCTGGGGTTTGCGTGCGGAGCTGGCGTCTGCCTGCCAGGGAAGGCTCGAACGTTTCTGTATTTTCGGTCCACGCCTGTTGCAGGACACGCAGCCCCACGGCATGCCTTTGGCTGCTGCCCTGGAGGCTGTCTCACCCCTGCGGGGCTCTCTCAATGCAAGATGTCCAGGGTCAAAAGCTATATTTACGTGTCTATCTCAACCTGTTGACATCATCACCTGGCCTCTCCCACGAGTTCCCAAACTCAGTAACTAGCACTACCACCTATTCTTCAGCCCAGGCACGAAAACAACCTTATCTCCCCCCTCACCTCCCACTTCAGTCAGATGCGGTCGCATGCACCGCACAAATATTTACCAAGTGCCTACTATGTGCCTGGCGCTGTTCTGAAATGTTAGTCATTGAAACAAAAGTGAACAAAACTGCTCCTTCTCTGATGGAACTTACATTCTGGTGGGGGCGGGGGGCAGAGACTGGAAAAGGGTAAAAAAGTGCTCTAGGAAAAAAAAATATGCAGAGAAAGTTTAGAATTACGAGGATGCTGGATTGCACTGCCAAATAGGATGGTCAGAGAAGGGGTCCCTGGGGTGACGCTGAGTGGAGGCAGGAGTGTGAAGTCAAGAACCAAGGCAGAGCCGGGCGTGGTGGCGCACGCTTGTAATCTCAGCATTCGGGAGGCTGAGACCGGAGGATCCGGGTTCGCGGCCAGCCTCAGCTACCTAGTGAGGCACTCCGCAACTTAGTGAGACTCGGTTTCAAAATAAAGAATTAAAAAAAATAGGGCTGGGGATGTAGCTCGGAGGTAGAATGCCCCTGCGTTTCAATCCCCTGTACCGCAAAAAAAAAAAAAAAAAAAAAAAAAAAGAACCAAGGCAGCACAGGTATCTGGAGGAAGAGCACACCTAGCTGAGGGAATAGCAAGTTGAAAGACTGCGCAGTGCGTCTTCACCAGGAAATATGCAGAGGCCATGGGCTGGGGAGTTCTCCAGGCGTTTAGTGCCCCAGGGGGGGGAATGAGACACCCCATTAAGAAACATGAGCAATGCAGCCGGGCGTGGTGGCGCACGCTTGGAATCCCAGCATTCGGGAGGCTGAGACCGGAGGATCCGGGTTCATGGCCAGCCTCAGCTATCTAGTGAGGCACTCCGTAACTTAGTGAGACTCGGTATCAAAATAAAGAATAAAAAATAGGGCTGGGGGTATAGCTCAGAGGTAGAATGCCCCTGAGTTCAATCCCTAGTACCGCAAAAAAAAAAAAAGAAAGAAAGAAAAGAAAAGAAACATGAGCAATGCACACCTATAATCCCAGTTCTTGGGAGGCTGAGCCAGGAAGATTTCAGGTTCAAGACCAGCCTCTGATCACAGGTTCAAGGTCAGCCTCAGCAACTTTGTGAGATCCTGTTTTGTTTTTGGGGGGGTTGTTTGTTTGTTTTTGTTTTTGTTTGGGGGTTTTTTTGTTTTTGTTTTTGTTTTTGTTTTGGTACTGGGGATTGAACCCAGGGGCATTCTACCTCTGAGCTACATCCCTAGCCCTATCTTTTTAGTCTTTATTTTGAAACAGGGTCTCACTAAGTTGCAGAGGGCCTCACTAAGTAGCTGAGGCTGGCCACGAACCCAGATCCTCCAGTCTCAGCCTCCCAAGTACTGGGATTACAAGCATGTGCCACCACGCCTGGCTTTGAGACCCTGTTTTGAAGTGAAAAATAAAAAGGGCTGGGAATGCAGCTTGGAGGTATAACACCCCTGGGTTCAAACTCCAATAACACACACACTCACACACACACACACACACATGAACAGTCTCAACAACTTTAGCAATAATATAAAAATAGTAAAAAGGAAGCCGGGCGTGGTGGTCCACACTTGTAATCCCAGTACTTGGGAGGCGGAGACCAGAGGATCTGAGTTCATGGCTGGCCTCAGCTATTTAGGGAGGTAGCTCTGAGGTAGAATGCCCCTGGGTTCAATCCCAGTACCAGGAAAAAAAAAAAAAGGAAAAAGTAAAAGTCAGGTATGATGGTGCACGCTTGTAATCCCAGTACTTGGGAGACAGAGACAGGAGGGTCACAGGTTTGAAGACAGCCTCAGCAACTCAGTGAGGCTCCCATCAACTTAGAGAGACTCTGTTTCCAAACAAAAATTTAAAATAGGGCTGGGAGCCGGGCGTGGTGGCGCACGCTTGTAATCCCAGCATTTGGGAGGCTGAGACCGGAGGATCCGGGTTCGCAGCTAGCCTCAGCTACCTAATGAGGCACTCCGCAACTTAGTGAGACCCGGTTTCAAAATAAAGAATAAAAAATAGGGCTGCGGGTGTAGCTCGGAGGTAGAATGCCCCTGAGCTCAATCCCCAGTACCGCAAAAAAAAAAAAAAAAAAAAAAAATAGGGCTGGGAGTGTAGCTGAGAGATAGAATCCCCAGCATCCCCCCCCACACACACACACACATGCACACACAAATAGTAAAAAGGTTGGGGTATGATCCTGGATTTAATCCAAGAAAGAAAGACTTCCTCTATGAGAGATGAAGATATTGCTGGGGTCTGAGTGCAAGATCACTCTGGTTACTGTGGTGAGAATAAACTAAAGTGGTAAGGACATGGTTCTCTCACTTTTTTTTTTTTTGGTAGTAGAGATTGAACTCAGAGGCCTACTAGCCTGTGCTTCTCATGTCCCCTACTTTGAGTCTCAAATAAAACATCACTGCCTCTAGGATGCTTTCCTGGATCTTCTCCACAGCACGTAAGATTTCTTCTGGTCTCCAATTTTAGCACTTCACAGTAATTCTTGGGATATTTGGCCTTTGTCGTATATAACTCTGACCCAAACTGCTACTTCTTTCTCTATACCCGAACACAGAAAAACAACCTGTGGGGAACTGATCTGATATACCGAGTCCTGGCAAGATATGAAAGATGGGCAAAGGGGTTGGATACAGCTGCATTATAGGTGGTGTGCATGGCAAGAGTGAGGGTGAACCCAAAGTGCTAATGCCAAATGGTGGGACTTTGGCAACAGAAAAGGCAGGAGACAGGGAGGTACTGCTGGGCTTTCTCAGTATCCTTCAATCACTCCATCCCATGCATCTCTGACTCAGCTTGAGGAGCTTCCTGGCATCCAAGAGTGGTCTGTTTTTCAGTCCCAGTTAGATCTAGAGCCACAGAGCATAGACAGAGCACGTGTGAAAGACATGGCAAGGAAGTGGGGAGCACTCCAAGATCTTCCAGGCTGCTCTGCAGCCCTCACTCTCCCCCAGCGTCCCAGAACCCCCTCCAGTATCCTAGCTTGAGAGAATTATGACAGCCTGTTCATCAAGGCCAGAAGACCACCTAGTGCTCAGGCTCCTGGCCAGGGACACAGGAAGCACTTGTTCAAGAACAAGATGGCCAAGGGCGGTGGCGCACGCCTGTAACCCCAGTACTTGGGAGGCTGAGACAGGAGGATCGCAGATTCTTAGCCTCAGCAACTTATCGAGACCTTCAACAACTTAGCAAGACTGTTTCAAGATAAAAACTAAGCTGGATATGTGGTGCACGCCTGTAATCCCAGTACTTGGGAGGCTGAGACAGGAGGATCCACAGGTTCAAGCCTCAGCAACCTAGGGGGACCCTGTTTCAAAATAAAAAAGAACTAGGGGTGCAGCTTGTGCTCTTGGGTTCAAACCTCAATACCAAGAAATAAATAATTAAACACATAAATGGGGCTGGGCTTGGTGGCACACTCTTGTAATCCCAGTACTTAGGAGGCTGAGACAGGAGGATCACAGATTCGTGGCCAGCCTCAGCTACTTAGTGAGGCCCTCCACAACTTAGTGAGACCCTGTTTCAAAATAAAGAATAAAAAACAGGACTGGGGGTGTAACTTGGAGGTAGAATGCCCCTGGGTTCAATCCCCAGTACAAAAGAAAAATACATACATACATACATACATACGTACATGCATAAATAGGACTTGGGGGTAAAGAATGCCCCTAGGTTCAATCTCCAGTGCCAAAAAACAAACATACAAGAAAACAAGGTTCATTTGCTCATGTTCTCTAAGGGACTCTTGACTTCAAAAAAAAAAAAAAAAATCGTGAGTTAATAATTCCTTTGCAATTGGAGAGACCAGTGCTAGAAAGGAAAAGCTCAGTGACATGTGGCCAATCGAAGCAGACCCTAAGTCTCCAGTCTTTTGCTTCCAGGCCAGGACACTTCCTGTTATGATTTGCTGTCCTAGACTAGGAGCAAAGCCCCAGGGAGCCAAAGGAGGACAGACTCAGACCCTGGGCCGGGGCCTCCACCTCCCCAGACCATTGGACAGGAGTCAGGTGCTCTGGTGTCACAGGAAGCCCTGCACTTCTCATCACCAAGCCCTGTCCAAGTAAACAGGCACAGCCATGGGAGTGGGCCCTCGCTGAGCTCGGGGCAGAGAAAGCGGTTGAGAGGCAGGAGGTTCAAGGACCTTGGCCCGGAGCTGAACACCCGATGCTGGGTCAAAGTTTGCTTGCCTTTGCGTGAGAAGCTCTTTGGCTAGGATTCCCTAGTGATCAATACCACCGGGAACAGAGGGAGGAGGGCAGCGGGGAGGGAACAGGGCTCTCTGGGCTAGAGGGATGCAGATGGCTGAGGGTCTTGGGTCTCGGCTAGCAGAGTCATCCAGCCCAGAGCCTTCGGTTGGCACCACTGAAGGCTCTGTGGAAAGGGGACAAGAAACAAGCAGGACCCCAAACAAACTCCCACCCCATGGTGGAGACAAGAGCCACCCCCCAAACAAAGCCTTTGCTGAGTCCCAAGATGCAATGGGAGCCAGAGAAGGCTGGGGGCAGGGCAGGAGTGTTTAAGTGACTCTGGAGAAAGAAGAGCTAGAAGAGAGTCAAGGAGTGGAGGAACATAGGGAGGGCATTCCTGCATGGGCAGGGGACATGCATGCACAAAAGCATGGCAGTGGGAGGCGGGGGGGGGGGGAAGCAGTTTAGGAAGAGTAGAATCTGTGTGCACGTAAAGAGCTGGGACCTACCTCCCGGTGTGTCCTATCCCACCCAGCTGGCCTCTACCACAGCCCAGCCCTGAGCCCTGAGGACCTTCCGCCCTCTCCTGCCTGAGCCCAGACAGCCAAAAAGATCCAATCTCCAGGACTCAGGTCTCAAATGGGGCAACTGTTGGCTTCCTGGCTCCTGGTCGTTGTAATTGATGATACTTTCCTGGGATAGTCTTGGTCTAAGCCTGTTGTCCTAGCATAATTATTATAGTGCCCTCTTTCATTCTCTTATCTTAAAAGATCTTAGCTTGGATTATAAATTGCATGGTCATCCCAGGAATAATGGGAATTTGAGGGTTTTGTGCATCCATTCTTCTTCTGATAATACCTAGTCATTTGTCCTTTGCATTTGACTCCCATACTCTCAGCCATTAGGTTTGGCGGAGCTGATCCCATCCTCAGGCCAGGCCAATGAGAATCTTGTGGGCTTTTTTTTAGGCAGTGGTACTGGGGATTGAACCCAGGGGCATTCTACCTCTGAGCTACACCCCCAGCCCTATTTTATTTCTTTATTTTGAAGCAAGGTCTCAGTAAATTGCAGAGAGGCTTGCTAAATTACTGAGGCTGTTCTCAAACCTGAGGTCCTTCTGTCTTAGCCTCCTAAATTCTGGGATTTCAAGCATGTGCCACCATGCCTGGCTCCTGTGGGGTTTTTGATGAAGTCACTGGGGGGAAAAAAAGGAATATCCTTTGCCAGGGGTAGCTGTGCTGCTAAGAAAATAAGTCTAAACCGGGTATGATGGCGCATACTTGTAATCTCAGTACTTGGGAGGCTGAGATAGGAGGATCACAGGTTCAAGGACAGCCTCAGCAAGTAGTGAGACTCTCATCAACCTAGTGAGACCCTGTTTCCAATACAAATAAGATAGGGCTGGGGGTGTAACTCAGAGGTAGAATGCCTCTGGGTTCAATTCCCAGTACCACAAAAAAAAAAAAAAAGAAGTCTGGTCAGGTATGGTGAGTCCATGCCTGTAATCCCGGTATTTGGGAGGCTGAGACAAAAGTATTACAGGCTCAAGGCTGGCTTCAGCAACTTATTGAGACCCTCAACAACTAGCAAGACCTGTTTCAAAATAAAATAGGCTGGGGGTGTAGCTTGGAGGTAGAATACCCCTGAGTTCAACCCCCAGGAAGGAAGGAAGGAAGGGAGGAAGGAGAAAAAGTCAGAAAATCTGGAGCTGCCAGTGACTATATATATTTTTAAGCCACTGAGGGGAGAAAGAAAGGGAAGGATTGGATGGCATTATGCACCTAGATCTTGTTATTCCTGAAGGCAATGAAATTCACCCATAGAACATCCCTGACATCCCTGTTATATGGACCAAGTCACCACCACCTCTCCCTTCTCCCTTTCCCTTCCTTTTTCTTCTTCACCTCTGCTTCTTCCTCTTTTCTCTCACCTCCTTTCCTCTTCTAGTGTGAGTTGGGTTTTAAGAACACACAACTGTAAGAATTATAACCCAAACCTGCCATCCAGGACTTGTACCTTGCAGAGCTCTCTGAGAGGTTAAGCCTTGTCTCTCGCATGCCGCAAGATCTCCCAGGTTGGACAGAGTCCTAAGAAGTTACTCCTGTCTGATGGCTCCCCACTGCTCTGCCCCCATCCAAACTGCTTTTGGAAGCTAACTGTATCTCAGAAGCCATGCTGCTGTATGGTGGTCCATGCCTGTAATCCCAGTACTTGGGAGGCTGAGACTGGAGGGTCACGATTTAAGACCAGCCTCAACAGCATAGCAAGACTCTCAGCAACCTAGTGAGACCCTGTTTCAAAATAAAAAATAAAAAAGGACTAGGGATATATCTCAGAGGTAAAATGCCACTGGGTTCAATCCCCAATACCACAAAAATTGGTGGTGCACGCTTGTAATCCCAGCATTTGGGAGGCTGAGACTGGAGGATCCGGGTTCTCAGCCAGCCTCAGCTGCTTAGTGAGGCCCTCCACAACTTAATGAGACCCTGTTTCAAAATAAAGAATAAAAAATAGGGCTGGGGGTGTAGCTCACAGGTAGAATGCCCCTGAGTTCAATCCCCAGTACCGCAAAATAATAATAATAATAATAATAATAATAATAATAATAATAAAGAATAAGCCAGGCATGGTGGTCCATGCCTGTAATCCCAGTACTTGGGAGGCTGAGACTGGAAGGTCATAATTCAAGACCAGCCTCAGCAGCATAGCAAGACTCTTAGCAATCTAGTGAGATCCTGTTTCAAAATAAAAAATAAAAAAGAACTAGGAATATATCTCAGAGGTAAAATGCCACTGGGTTCAATCCCCAATACCACAAAAAAAAATTTTTTTTAAGTAAAAAAGAGAGTTTAATGAAGGGAATACTCACAAAGATATGGGCAGAATATAGAGAAACAAAGACTGGACAGTGTAGGACCATAGAACTAGTAACAGGGGAGAGCCCTAACCACCTTGGCCTGAAGGAGCCCAGAGAAGGAGTCATTTCCGAAACTTAGAGACTATAAGGAGAGGAGAACTGCTTGGCAGGCATTTTCACAGGAGGGGTGTGGAGCGAAAAAAAATAAAAACAAACCAAAAAATTCATTCTCCTCCTTCCCTCCCATCTCACGCCAGAACCCGGCAAGAAACTTACCTGCAGTCCACAGGGATCAGCTTCATGGTGCACAGAGCCTGGAGGAACACAGGATCTTCAGCACGACCTGGGCCTGCAGTGAGCCCGACTTTGTTTGCCTGCTTATCATCAGTCCCCTCCACAGAAGCAGGACCTGCCTCATTCACTGCTGGAAGTTTCCTCCTAGAACAGGGCTGGCAGAGTGGTTTCCACTCAAAGAATTCAGTTGAGCACCCACTATGTGACAGGCACTGT
>PVLC010005192.1:57197-73243 GCA_004027655.1 Graphiurus murinus
AAAAAAAAAAAAAAAAAAAAAAAAAAAAAAAAAAAAAAAAAAAAAAAAAAAAAAAAAAAAAAAAAAAAAAAAATTCAAGTGAGAACATAGCCCAGCAGTTCAGTCCAGAAAGGGAAAATGAAAACGAAGCAATATGGCACCATGCCGTTGGCGTCACAAATGGAGCTAATGTCCAAAGAAGGAGGCTCTGAGCCAGAGCAGGGGTCAGGATGACCCCAGAGGAGGTGGGCCTGGAGGTGCTTTGTCATTAATGCATCATAATTTTGCAATATAAGTAAGCATCTCTAGCTGGGCATGGTTGTACGCACTTGTAATCCCAGTACTTGGGAGACTGAGACAGGAGGATCACAGATGTGAAGCCAGCCTCAGCAATTTAGTAAGATTATGTTTCCAAATAAGACACAAAATAGGTCTGGGGGTGTAGCCCAGAAGTAGAAGATCCCTGGGTTCCCCATAACCTCCTCCCCTACACACACACACCAAAAAAAGGTAAGCATCTCTAACCTGGAAGCAATACATTTCCTTGAGGGTAAGGAGGAGGGTGGAGTGTCCCAGGAAGAGGGAACAGCATGTATGGATGCTCAGAGGCAAAAGACTTGAGGAATTATATGATATTCTCTTTGACTGGTGGGAAGATTGCTTGAAGGGCAGGAGAAAGAATGGGAAATGAGAGCAGGAACTGGCTCACATATTGAACTCAGTTTAAACTTTGTTCCTAATGTTTTGAGAAACTAATGAGGGCTGGGGGCAGTGGTGAATGCCTATAATCCTAGTACTTGGGAGGCTAAGACAAGAAGATCTCAGGTTTGAGGCCAGCTTTGGCAATTTAGAAACACCCTCAGTAACTTACTAAGACCCTATTTCAAAATAAAAAAATGACATCACCCCTGTGCAGAAGAAGGGAAGGGAGGGAGGGAGGGGATTTTGATTGCATGCTTAGATTTGCAGTTTCAGAAAGTTGTCTTAGGTGGCGGTGTGGAACACAAAGATTGCCCTCTCCATGTCTGGTCTCAGGTTGGTGGAGAGGACCAGAGCAACCTTCAGAAGGAGCAGTGAGAGCCGGTGGTGGTGGCGCACGCTTGTAATCCTAGCATTCGGGAGGCTGAGACCGGAGGATCCGGGTTCTCGGTCAGCCTCAGCTACCTAGTGAGGCTTTCCGCAACTTAGTGAGACCCGGTTTCAAAATAAAGAATAAAAAAATAGGGCTGGGGGTGTAGCTCGGAAGTAGAACGCCCCTGAGTTCAATCCCTAGTACTGCAAAAAAAAAAAAAAGAAGGAGCAGTGAGCCTGACTGGCCCCTGCCTGGCCTGACTGAGCTTCCTCGCAGGGCCCTTCCTCAGGCGCACAGTGGGAAAGAAGGCTGGACAGTCCACAGGCCTCGTTTTCACTCCTAGCACCCTGTCCCGCCCTTGGAAGAAATGAGCCCCCTATCCTTGACCTTGAAGGGAGTGGGACATTCATCCCCAGGGCCCAGAATCCTTCTGGCCTATCCCCAAATTGCTGTCCCTAAGCCCAGAGTAGTAGGTGGGGCTGAGGGATGATGGCCCAAAGCCAAGGGTTGATCTTTTCAACTTTGTTCAGTGATCCAATTCTGATATCAGGTGACCAGGACAGCTGGGCTACTCTGATAGGAGTGTTCTTTATAAAAGGCCCCTCGTCTGGAACCAGAAACCCTCACAACCCTGCTGATCTCAAGCACCTACCTCTACAGGTAACTTCCTGGACCCATTTCCCAATCCCTGGGATTCCCTGCCATATATCCTGGACCGGTAGAGGTGGAGGGGTGGGGACCCTGGGTAGGTAGAGGAGGCCTGAGTCCTAGTCCTTGCTGCTCTGGACCTCTGTTAGTGTCTTTCTCTCTTTCATACTAGGGATTGCTCCCAGGAGTATTCTACCTCTGAGCTACACCCCAGCCATATATATATATATGTTGTTGTTCTTATTATTGTTGTTGTTAAAACAGGGTCTCACTAAGTTTCTGAATGCCTGGATAAGTTGCTGAGGCTGGCCTCAAACCTGCAATCCTTCTGTCTCAGGCTCCCAAGTACTGGGATTAAAGGTATATACCTCATGCCCAGCAGTTTCTTTATTTTTAAATGAGAAGTTTCAATTAGGCCATTTCTGAGAACTCCTTTACTTGGAGTGGAGAGATGAGGAGGCACTCCCCACCTGACATGAAGGTAGTCTTGGTCCTGGCTGCAGCCCACCTCAGCCTCACGATTGTGAGGGGCTGGGGTCTTGTACTTGGAGGAAGCACCCTTCTTGGTATAAAGAGTGCTATCAAGCCAGGAGTGGTGCATGCACCTGTAATCTCAATTCTTAGGAGGCTGAGACAGGAGAATCTCAGGTTCAAGACCAGTCTCAGCAACTTAGTGATACCCTATTTTTAAAAAAATAAAATAAAAATGTTTGGGGGTGTATTTCAGAGGTAGAATGCCCCTAACTTCAATCCCCATTATCCCCCCCCCAAAAAAAAGAAGTAAAAAAGAGTGCTATCAGAGCCAGGCATGGTGGCACATACCTGTATCCCAAAACTTAGGAGGCTGAGATAGGAAGCTTAAAGTTCAGGGCTAGCCTTGGCAATTTAGTAAGACCCTCGGCAACTTAGCAAGATACTGTTTCAAAATAAAAAGGGCTGAGGGTGTATTTCAGAGGTAGAATGCCCCTGGATTCAACCCCCACCCCCCCAAAAAAGAGTACTGTCAGGGGACGGGGGCATCACAGGCTACTTGCATCAGCCCTGGGATCTTGGCCTCTCCAGTATTGCTGGGTGCTCCCTGCTCTCTGGTATGTAGAAGGTATCAGCAGGAAGCCTGCACTGGTGGGGACCTTTTGGCACAATGCCCAGCACACACCCTGTGCCTGGGTTTGCCAGGGGAGCTGTCCTTGGTTTCTCCATTTTGGAGGGGTCAGTCGCCCTCACGGTAGCCTCAGAATTGGAAACTAAGAGGATGGGAGAGGAGAGGACCAGGGCTGGGAATTCAGACCCAGGTTGGGAACTCTGAGGCTCTTTTCCAGCCTTGGGATTCTGTGATGTCAGGTGAGCCCCTAGGGAATGGGGAACGGGGCCTATGAAGGATGTACCTTAGCCTTTCTGATGTCCAGCTGGGGCCAGCATAAACACATGTTGGTGGTTACTAAATGAGTATATGAATGAATGAATGAACGAATGACTCCACCTCCATCCTTAGCCTGCTCCTCCTTCCTTTCCCCCAGCAGTTGGTAAGGATGGCACTGTCCCTGTCTCTTCCCTTGGCCATGGAGCTGCTCCTGGCTGCCACCATCTTCTGCCTGGTATTCTGGGTGGTCAGAGCTTCAAGGCCTCGGGTCCCCAAAGGCCTGAAGAGTCCACCAGGGCCCTGGGGTTGGCCCCTGATAGGGAACGTGCTGACACTGGGGAAGAACCCGCACCTGGCGCTGACGGAGCTGAGGCAGCAGTATGGCGATGTGATGCAGATCCACATCGGCACCACGCCCGTGGTTGTCCTGAGCGGCCTGGACACCGTCCGGCAGGCCCTGGTGCGGCAGGGTGACGATTTCAAGGGCCGGCCTGACCTCTACAGCTTCACCCTTGTCAACCAAGGCCAGAGCATGACTTTCAACCCAGACTCTGGACCAGTGTGGGCTGCCCGCCGGCGGCTGGCCCAGGACGCCCTGAAGAGTTTCTCCATAGCCTCGGACCCAACTTCTGCATCCTCCTGCTACCTGGAGGAGCATGTGAGCAGGGAGGCTGAGCACCTAATCAGCAAGTTCCAGGAGCTGATGGCAGAGTCCGGGAGCTTTGACCCCTACGACCAAGTGGTGGTGGCGGTGGCCAAGGTCATTGGCACCATGTGCTTCGGGAAGCACTTCCCCTGGAACAGTGAGGAGATGCTCAGAATTGTGAAGAACGGCAGTGACTTTGTGGAGACAGCCTCCTCTGGGAACTCTGTGGACTTCTTCCCCATCCTTCGCTACCTGCCCAACCCTGCCCTGAAGAGGTTCCGGGAGTACAACCAGAAGATTGATCAGTTCTTGAAGAAAATTATCCAGGAACACTATCGAGACTTTGATAAGGTAAGCCTGGATACAGGTGGGGCGGGGGGCACCTGCAGGGCCAAGGTATGCCTCCTTGCACCCTGCTCCAAGGTATCCACACAACTGATGTGCTGCCAAGGCATAGGAAGCTTCTCTGAGCAGCTCAGTGATCTGGAGTCCTCCTCTCCCCATTTCTGGACCTTGTTCTTCAACCTCTCTGCTCAAAGCCCCAGAAAGAAAAAGCCTTTGAATGGGTTCTGGCAAAACCCTGTAATGTGAGGTGCCATTATCATGAGTGAGAAGGCTTTTGTTCTGTAAGAACCTAAATCCCAACAGAGGCTAAGCCCCAGCTCCGTGTCACTTTTCTTTCCTCTGTTCACACCAACCTCTTCCTCCTTTGAAATTGGACCCCTGGGGTCCAGTAACCAGCTAGGGTGCTTGGGATGAAGGGTCATTCGGGCATGAGATGACACTTTAAACCCAATCAGGGCTGCTACCAAACTGGAGGCCAGGGGAAGGGCCCAGCCCCCAGGAACACACTAGGCAGGGTGGAGCAAGTCCAGCTTTAGGCCCTTAAACGTGTGCCCCCTCAGAACAGTGTCCAGGACATCACAGGCGCCCTATTCAAGCACAACGAGGAGGGCACTAAAGCCAGTGCTGGACCTGCCTCCCCAGAGAAGATCATCAACATTATCAGCGACCTCTTTGGAGCAGGTAGGAGCCAGATGCCTGCCCTGCCCTCCATCAGTGCTGCTGGTCACCCACACTCTCACCTAGCCCCAAGGCCAACCACATGCCAGCAGGGACAGGGCACAGGGGCCTGGCCTGGGATCTGGGTTTGAGCCCAAGCTGTGCTACCAACTCCCAGTGGAAACTCGACCAAGTCCTTCTCCCCTTGGGGTTCTCTGCTTCCCCACATGAATGATAAAGAGTTCTCTGACCTGTAAGTCTAGGCTGTAATTCCAGCAGCTAATTCTGAAACCCGTGTCTCAAGTTTATGTTAGAGAAACTCAGCCCATGCCCTCTGGGAACTCATGGGCTGGCACCAGAGAAACATAAAGCTTGCCCTACTCGTGGTGGGTGTGGGGAACATGCCCGTCTCCTTTTCCCTATTCTCCCACCTCACTCTGCTGCCCAGGGTTTGAAACGGTCACGACAGCCATCTCCTGGAGCCTTTTGCACCTTGTAACAAAGCCGGAGATACAAAGGAAGATCCAGAAGGAGCTGGGTAGGTGGTGCCCCCAACCCTCTGGTCGGAGAAGCTTCAGGACCCCAGATTGTTCAGTCTACAAATACCTGTTATGTTCCTACTGTATGCAAACCCTGGGTGTATAGCAATGCACACTCTTGCCCAGAATGCATTGTTGGGAAGGGGATTTGTGGGATCTTGGTCATGTAAGTAGACATAGTCCCACACAGAGTGACTGGTGGCATAATCAGGGACACCAATGCCATGGAGTAAGCAGAGCAGCCCCTAAGTTCTGTCTATCCTCTGTGTTCTGCAGACACAGTGATCGGCAGGGCTCGGCGGCCTCGACTCTCTGACAGACCCCAGCTGCCCTACTTGGAGGCCTTCATCCTGGAGATGTTCCGGTACACCTCTTTTGTCCCCTTCACCATTCCCCACAGGTGAGGCTTCCTATTCTGCCCTCCCAAACCCTCGCCATGTTCCCTCCTCCCACCTTCTCATTCCCCAGCCCTGACTCAAGCCTGCATCTCTTCCCTGGCCATGACACCAGCTTCCTGACAGACCCCCTGGCCTCCTGTCTGCCCCATCTGGTTCATCCACCTGGGTCTTAGGATACAATCACCCTGTGGCCTCAGCTGTCACTCATCTCCCCTTATATTCCCTCCCTACAAGTCCCCTCTGCCCAGCCCGGTCATCCTTGCTGTCTCCCAGGGGCATGATCTGGCCAGTCTCCAATTTTGCTTATGCTGGATCTTCTCTGCCTGAAAGCACTTCTACTTCTCAGGCTCCCAGAATCCTATGGTGATCCCTAAGGTCCAAGATCAACCTCGACACAAGCTTCCCCTCTCCCAGAAGCCTTTTTTTTTTTTTTTTTTTTTTTTTGACGCATCCAGCTGTCATCCTCCAGTGTCTTCTAGGACTTAGAGTCCTCGGCCCTTGATGATGGCAGCTACTGAGCGTTGGTTTCTCCTGGATAAAAGGCTTGAAACCCCCCAGGGCTGACCCAGACCACCTGCTTCTTGGCTCCAGAGAAGTTTAGTGAACACATATTCAAGTTGAAGAACAGGAGTGAAGGAAAATGGAGGATAAATTCCCCTCTCCTGCTGCTCACGCTCCCTCTCACTGTGGTGGGGTGGTGGGGACTGTGGTGTGCAGAGAATGGACTGGGTGGAGAGAAGAACAAGACATGCCCCAGCTTTCCAGCCCCTGAGGCTGACAAAGCCCTCTTCCCTCCACAGCACAACAAGAGACACGTCACTGAATGGCTTCCACATTCCCAAGGAGTGCTGTATCTTCATAAACCAGTGGCAGGTCAACCATGACCAGTGAGTACACAGCTCTCATGGGGAAATGTGGGCAAGTTCAGCAGACAGGAAGGGTGTTTATCATCCCAGGAATTCGTTACACAAGCAGTGGGCTTTTTTTTTTTTGGTACTGGGAATTGAACTCAGGGGTGTTCTACCTCCAAGTTACAACCCTATCCCTATTTTTTATTTTTTATTTTATTTCATTTTTTAGTGCCAAAGATTGAACCTAGAGGCATTCTACCTCCAAGCTATGCCCCCAGCCCAATTTTATTTCTTTATTTGGAAACAGGGTCTCATTAGGTTTCTGAGAGCCTTGCTACATTTCCAAGGGTGGCTTTGAACCTGTGATCCTCCTGTCTCAGCCTTCCAAGTATTGGGATTACAAACGTGTACCACCATGCCCAGCTATTCTTTATTTTTGAAACAGGATCTCACTAAGTTGCAGAGAACCTCATTAAGTATCTGAGGCTGGCTGCAAACCTGCGACCCTCCTGTCTCAGCCTCCCAAGTACTAGGATTACAAGCATGCGCCACCACATCCAGCTATGTTATATAAGTGACAAAACTTAGATCTATGTCTTTCAAACTTTAGAGCACATAGGAACTGACTGGAGCTGGGAGTGGTGGCACATACCTGTAATCCCAGTGCTTGGGAGGCAAAGACAGGAGGATCACAGGTGTGAGGCCAGCCTCAGCAATTTAGCAAGGCCCTCAGCAACTTAGTGAGGCCCTATTTCAAAATAAAAAATAAAATAGGGCTAGGGGTTTGGCTCAGGGGTAGAATACCTCTGGGTTCGATCCTCAGTACCACACACACACAAAAATAAGTAAATAAATAAATAAGAATTGACCAGCCAGGTGTGGTGGCACACACTTGTAATCTGAGTTCTTGGGAGGCTGAGACTGGAGGATCCGGGTTCATGGCTAGCCTCAGCTACTTACTGAGGACCTTTGCAACTTAGTGAGACCCTGTTTCAAAATAAAGAATTAAAAAAAAATAGGACTAGGGGTGTGGCTCAGAGGTAGAATGCCTCTGGGTTCAATCCTCAGTACTGAAAAAAAAAAATTGACCAGGAAGGTTTTTATAGATTATGCCCATCTCCCAGGATACTACTCTGGTAGATAAGATTGAATACCTCAACTGATTCTGATGGGAATGGCCCAGAGACCTCTCTTTGGAAAACCTACTTTAGTCTGTAAGTAAGGAGACCAAAGACTTTACCATCCAAACAGGGACAATTCTCAGTGTGAAAGTGCTGTCAAGCTGGACACGGTATGCACACCTGTAATCCCAGCAATTTGGGAGGCTGAGTCAGGATTAGAGGTTCAAGGGCAGCCTGTTGGAGGCTGGTGTGGGCAACTAAAACCCTATCTCAAAATAAAAGGTAAAAAAGGCTGGGGATGTAGCTCAGGAGTAGAGTGTGCCCCTGGGTTACACCCCCAGTACCAGAAAAAAATGTTATCAATATTTGTGCTATCAATAATTACTCCAGCCTAGTGTGGTGGCACACACTTGTAATCCCAGTACTTGGGAGGCTGAGACCAGAGGATCCAGGTTCATGCTTCTTAGTGAGGCCCTTCGCAACTTAGTGAGACCCTGTTTTAAAATAAAGAATAAAAAATAGGACTGGGGGTATAGCTCAGAGGTAGAATGTCCCTGAGTTCAATCCCCAGTACTGGAAAAAAAAAAAAAAAAAAAAAAAAAAAAACTTGTTTTAGACAAAGCATTGTTTCTGGAGCTCCAGTGGCGCAATCGGTTAGCGCGCGGTACTTATACAAAGCATTGTTTCTTCAAAATAAGAAATTATTATTAAAAAGCACCAACTTCAGCCAGGCATGGTGGTGCACACATGTAATCCCAGTATTTTGGGAAGCTGAGACAGGAGGATCACAGATTCGAGGACAGTCTCAAGCATCATAGCAACTCTCAGCAACCTATCAAGACTCTGTTCCCAAACAAAAAATATAAAAGGCCTGGAGGTGTAGCGCAGAGGTAGAATACCCCTAGGTTCACTCCCCAGTACCACATACACACACACACACACACACACACACACACACACACACACACACACGAATAATAATAAGAAGGAGGAGGAAGAGAAAAGAAAAGAAAAAGAAAAAGCATCAAACTGGATGCAAAGCCAGGTGAGGTGGCACACACCTGTAATCCTAGTGCTTGGGAGGCTGAGATAAGAGGATCGCAGGTTCGAGGCCAGCCTCAACAACTTAGCGAGACCCTCAACAACCTAATAAGACCCTGTTTCAAAATAAAAAATAAAAATACTGAGTGTGTAATTTAGAGGTAGAATGTCCCTGGACTCAATCCCCAGTAACCCCCATAAATAAAAAAGGGCTGTGGGTGTATCTCAGAGAAAGAGAAGAAGGAAGGAAAGAAGGATCAAAGTTCAGTTTGGTGCCTTCCTTAGGAAGCTCTCCTTGCTCTCAGTCTCTTCTGCCACTTGTGCCTTCAGCAGAAGCCTGTCCAGAAGTCTCCCCTAACACTTTCCTCCAGGGCCTTCCCCAGCCCAGAGCGCCCATATCCTCTGTGCCTATTGCAGGGAACTGTGGGGTGACCCCTTTGAGTTCCGCCCAGAGCGGTTCCTCACCGCCCAGAACACCGCCATCGACAAGACCTTGAGCGAGAAGGTGATGCTCTTCGGCCTGGGCAAGCGCAGGTGCATCGGGGAGATCCCCGCCAGGTGGGAGGTCTTCCTCTTCCTTAGCATCCTGCTGCAGCAGCTGGAGTTCAGCGTGCCAGCAGGCGTGAAGGTGGACATGACCCCCATCTACGGGCTGACCATGAAGCATCCCCGCTGCAAGCAGGTCCAGGCTCGGCTGCGCCACTCCAAGTGAAGAAGGCACCGCCATTCCGAAGTGGGGGAGGGGCGCGCTCGTGGGGCCTTAGCCCTTGCCCCTTTTCTTCTTAAACAACAGCTTTCTTGAAACACAATACTTACACCATATGATTCACTTCCTTCAGGATATTCACAGAGCTGCCCAACCACCGCAACTGATCTTAGAACATTCTGTTACCCTCCCCCTAAGCCCACACCCATTATCACTTAGTGATTGGTCCCAACCTGCCTCCCCTGCCCCACCAGCCCTGGGCAGCTACTAATCTACTTTCTGTCTCTATAGATTTGCCTATTCTGTATGTTTAATAAAAATGGAATTATACAACAAGTGGACTGTGACTGGCTTCCTTCTCTTAGCATAATTTTTTCAAAGTCCATCCATGTTGTAGCATGTGTCAACAAGCTCTGTTTTTTTGTTTGTTTGTTTTGGTACTGGGGATTGAACCCAGGAGCTTTCTATCTCTGAGTGACACCTCCAGTCCTATTTTATTTTTATTTTAAAACAGGGTCTCGCCAGGTTGATGAGTCTCACTACTTGCTGAAGCTGACCTTGAACTTGCAAATTCTCCTGTCTCAGCCTCCCAAGTACTGGGATTACAAGCATGGTCACTACCACATCCGCCTGAGTACTTCTTTTATTGCTTTCTTTCCTCCATTTTATGTGACCTGACTCTTTGAACACTTATAAGGAACAGAGAATCCAGCTTCATAGGCTAAACCCAGATGGATGGATAGGGATCCCTCCATGTCCCACCCTCGAAAAGTAGGACATGTGAGTGACTGCTCACCAGGCTTTGACTTGTCTATCCACAGCCAGGGGAAAATAAGCTCCCTGGAAGTGCTTAGGTTACCTCAAAAGGCACAAGTCTTATCAAAGAACACTATCATGAGATTAAAAAGAGAGCCGGGCGTGGTGGCGCGTGCTTGTAATCCCAGTACTTGGGAGGCTGAGACTGGAGGATCCGAGTTCGTGGCCAGCTTCAGCTACTTAGTGAGGCTCTCTGCAACTTAGTGAGACCCTGTTTCAAAATAAAGTTTAAAAAAATAGAACTGGGGGTGTAGTTTGGAGGTAGAATGCCCCTGGGTTCAACCCCCAGTACCAAAAATAAAAAAAGAATGATATTAGCACCAGGCGTGGTGGCACACACCTGTAATCCCAATATTTGAGAAGCTGAGACAAGAGGATTGCAGGTTCAAGGACAACTTCAACAACATAGCAAGACTCTCAGAAACCTAGTGAGACCCTGTTTCAAAATTTAGAAAATTCAAAAAGGGATGGGGGTATATATTAAAGGTAGAATGCCCAGTACACCTGGGTTCAATCCCTGGTACCACGAAAAATTAAATAATAAAAAACTCCTAGCTGGGCACAATGGTGTGCATCTATAATCTCAATTGCTTGGGAGGCTGAGGCAGAAGGATCACAGTTCAAGACCAACCTCAGCAATTTAGTGAGATTCTGTCTCAAAATAAAAGATAAAGAGCCAAGCATGGCAGCATATGCCTGTAAGCCCAGTACTTGGTAGGCTGAGACAGAAAAATCACAGATTTGGGACAGCCTCAGCAATTTAGTGAGGATCTCAGCAATTTAGTGAGATCCGGTTTCCAAATAAAAAATAAAATAGGAGCTGGACGTGGCGGCACACGCTTGTAATCCCAGTACTTGAGAGGCTGAGATAGGAGGATCGCAGGTTTGAAGCCAGTCTCAGCAACTTAGTGAGACCCTGTTTCCAAATAAGAAATAAAATTGGGCTAGGGGTATAACTTGGAGGTAAAATGCCTCAGGGTTCAATCCCCAGTACTATAAAATACTAAATAAATAGGGCTGAGAGTGTAGATCAGAGGTAAAATGCCCCTGGGTTCAATCCCCACAAATAATAACAACAATAATAGTAGTAATAATAATAATAGCAGCAGCAGCAGCCAGTCATGAGTCATGGTGGCACACGATTTGTAATCCTAGTACTTGGGAAGCTGAAATAGGAGGATTGCAGCTTTGAGGACAGCCTCAGCAAGTATCAACCTAGTGAGACTCTGTTTCAAAATAAAAATAAAATAGGGGTAGGGGTGTAGCTCAGAGATAGAATGTCCCTGGGCTCAATCCCCAGTATCACACACACACACTCACACACACACACACACACACACACACACACACAGTTAAACATAGAGTGGGGCATGGTGATGGTGGCATACTCCTGTAATCCCAGTACAGGAGACAAGAAGATCACAGGTTCCAGGACAGTCTCAGCAACATAGCGAGACTCTCAGAAAGCTAGTGAGACCCTGTTTCCAAACAAAAAATAATAAGGGGCTGGGGGTATAGCTCAGAGGTAGAATGTACCTGGGTTCAATCCTCAGTACCACAAAAAAAAAAAAAGTCAAACAGAATTATATGATCCAGTAACTCCACTCTTCAATGTATATTCTAAAGAACTGAAAACAATATTCGAAGCTTTGTATGTGAATGTTCATAGAAGCATTATTCACAGTAGCCAAAATGTGTAAACAGCCCAACTGTCCATCAATGGGTGAATGAACATGGTAAGCACATATGTGGGAACTATTCAGCCATAGGAAGGAGTGAAATTCTGGTACAGGCATTATCACACATAAACCTTGAAAACATTATGCTAAGTGAAATAAGCAAGTATCCTTTTATTTATTTATTTTTTCAGTACTGGGGATTGAACCCAGGGGCATTCTACCTCTGAGCTATACCCCCTAGCCCTATTTTTTATTCTTTATTTTGAAACAGGGTCTCACTAAGTAGCTGAGGCTGACCAAAAACCCAGATCCTCCTGACTCAGCCTCACAAGTACTGGGATTACAAGCGTGTGCCACCACCCCCAGCTTCACCACAATCTTTTTTAAAAGGCAAGTAACACAGACACAAATGCTGTGTGTGATAAAGAGAGGAGCCATCAAAGCCATGAAAATACATGGAAGAATTTTAAATGCATATTGTTAAGTGAAAGAAGCCAATTGAAAAGGTTATATGCTACATGATTCCAACTCTATGACATTCTGGAAAAGACAAAACTATGAAAACAGTAAAAATAATAATAGTAACAGTAGTTGCCAGTAAGAGATGGATGATGAGGAAAAGCACAGAGGATTTTTTTTTTCTTTTTTGCAGTACTGGGGATTGAACCCAAGGGCAGCATTCTACCTTCGAACTACATCCCCAGCCCTATTTTATTCTTTATTTTGAAATAAAAAAATAAGTTGCAGAGGGCCTCACTAAGCAACTGAGGCTGGCTGTGAACCCAGATCCTCCGATCTCAGTCTCCCAAGTACTGGGTTTACAAGCGTGCACCACCACACCCGGCTAGCACAGAGGATTTTTTAGGGCAGGAAAACTGTTCTCTATCACACATTTGTCAAAACCCACAGAACATACACCACCAAGAGTAAACCCTCATATAAAAATATAGGATTTTAGTTAATAACAATGTTTCAATATTGGTTCATCAGTTCTAACAAATGGGCCCACTAATACAAGATAGGGGGAGGGCTGGTATGGTGCACTCCTGTAATCTCAGTACTTGGGAGGCTGAGACAGACGGATCACAGGTTCAAAGCCAGCCTCAACAATTTAACAAGACCCTAATGAACTTAGTGAGATCCTGTTTCAAAATTAAAAAAAAAAAAAAATGCAAAGGGCCAGAGGTAGAATGTCTCTGGATTTAATCCCCAATATACTCCCCCCCTTCGACAACAACAACAAAAACAGATATAAGGTCTATTTATTGTGTTTTATCTCCTGTGTGTGAGCAAGGTCCCTCCCTCTGAAAAATAGAAACAGGAAGATGGCTCGAAGATGCAGAGAGTTGAAGCTCTTCCTGCCACACACACTTGAACTGACCCTCAGCCTCCTTGATGTCTCTTATTTTCTAAGGACCCACCTTCAAGTTTGAAGGGGCCAAATAGCTATAGAGTAATTCCAGGGTACCCTGGGACACAGTTTGGGAAACAGGAAGAACAATGATGATGGGATCCTCAGGAAGAATCCAAGAGGGTGGTGGAAGAGAAACAACACACAAAGAATGGCTGTGCCTGCCCCTGTGTCATGACCCCTGCCTTCTGCCACATGAGCCATGTAGTGGATCTCTGCAGAGCGAAGCCTGTTTCTTATTGCTTTTTTGTTACTATAATGATAATAATAATAACAATAATAATAATTCTGTAGAAAAAAATAGCCACTAACAGTTCAAATATAAAATTCAGTAAGAAGATGGCTCAAATGGTGAATTCCCCTACCCCCTGCAGTGTGGTGAGTCCTAGTAGTGAATTGACAGGCCTTAGACCCGGCCAGCAGCCAGCTCCAAGTAACCTCTTGATACCACCATGTGTGGCCAGGCATGGTGGCCCACGCTTGTAATCCCAGTACTTGTGAGGCTGAGGCAGGAGGATCTGGGTTCGCGGCCAGCCTCAGCTACTTAGTGAGGCCCTCTGCAACTTTGTGAGACCCTGTTTCAAAATAAAGAATAAAAAATAGGACTGGGGTTGTAGCTCAAAGGTAGAATGCCCCTGGGTTCAATCCCCAGTGCTGCAAAAACAAAAACAAAAAAAGATATCGCCATGCGTGTAGCTGCAGGACCTCAGTTCCTCCTGCTTCTGTCTGAGAAGTCAATGCAGAAGCTAATGGAGCTGAGCTGCCTTGTTACCCTTGGCCAAGAGGAGCCAATATCTAATATGAGTCACCTGCACTGTACTTTTTTTGGTGGTGGTACTGGAGATTGAACTCTGGGGATTCTATCTGTGAGGTACACCCCAGCCCTCTTTTATTATTATTATTTTTTTATTTTGAAGCAGGCTAAGTTACCACATACTGCTAGCCTTGAATCTGTGATCTTCCTGTCTCAGCCTCCCAAATACTGGGATTACAAGGCATGTGCCACGATACCTGGTTTGAGCCATGTGCATTCTTGGTGAAGATTTCTCTCAATTCACTTTTTGTTTTTTGTTTTTCTTGTTTTGTTTTGTTTGCAGTGTTGGGGATTGAACCACATGTTAAGCACTCCACCACTGAGTTCCTCCCCACCCCAGACCCTCAGTTCATTTTTGCTTCCTTTATTACTAATCAAGGTCCTGCAAATTATGATTCTCTAAGATGAGATGAAAATGACCAGACTTTTATTTCTAAAGAGATCATGCAGTACTAGGGAGGCTGAGACAGGGGGATACAGGTTTAAAGCCAGCCTCAGCAACTTAGCAAAGCCCTTAGCAACTTAGTGAAACCCTGTTTCAAAATAAAAAATCAAAAGGGCTGCAAGTGTAGCTCAGAGGTAGAGAACCCTGGGTTCAATTCCAAGTATCAAGAAAATAAAAACAACCCACAAGCGAGTTCATCTAGTGGAATCATTGCCCCCCATATTCTGGAAATAATTTTGAAGAAAATAATACATTTAAGAAGCAAAATCAGATGCAGCCTGTGCTAAAATCCTGGAGGGAGGACACACATCATCAGAGCTCCCCCTGTCTAGGTCTATGCCTGGCCTCAGACCTAAAACCAACCTCTCAGGGAACTTCCCCTGAGAGAAGACCCAGCTCATCATCGCTCAGATGGAGGAGGGCACAGTCTAAGGGGGGAGACAGAGAGCTGTCCTCAAACTGCAACACTAAGCAGGGCATGACCCCACCCTGGACATCACAGACAGATTGAGGAGACACAGCCCTGCCTAAGTGTCACACAGAAAGACCCTCAGCAAGCAACAAGCAGACAGTGCCATACTTTTCAATCCAAGATACAGCAAGGTCAAGCCCCCCACCACCACCACCACCACACACCGGGGCAAAGGAAGAGTCAGAAAAGGCCCAAGCTGACTCGATGGTCACTCAAAGGTCATAGCCTCATCTGGCCCCTGGGCTTCTCACGCACACCTGGCCAATGTTTAACTGGCTGCCTTAGGACTCCACTCTGGCCAGAGCCCAGGTGGGAGGACCTGGACACAGAGACTCGGCTCCCTTCCTCACCGGCCCTCAAAGCTCAGAGGACACAAGCTGTGAATTGGAGTTGGGGGCCTCAGGACTGTGCTGTGCTGAGCCCACCCAGAGGCTCTTCTCTGCCTCTGCTTCAGTCCATGTCAGGACAGTCTGCATAGAACAGCACAGCCTGGAAATGCAACATGATCTACGACGATGTGGAAAGCTGGCAAGGACACTCAGCCAGAGGGTTAGGAGACCTGAGCTCAGGTGTGGGTGACCTTGGACAAGTCCCTCTCCCTCACTGGGCTCAAAAACCCCATTTTCAGGCACCTCTGAAGATCAGGGTACCAGTAATGACCCCTTTCCTGACAGCCTGGCTTAAGGTTGTGGGCAAAATCCAGTGAAGGTCTGGCAAACTTTGAAGTACTTGCTGGGCAAGGTGGCATACACCTGTAATCCTAGTACTTGGGAAGCTGAGCCAGGAGAATCATAGGTTCAAGGCCAGTCTTGGCAACTTAGCAAGACCCTCAGCAACTTAGTGAAACCCTGTTACAAAATAAAAAATAATGCTGGGCATAGTAGTGCATGTCTGTAATCCCAGTACTTGGAAAGCTGAGACAGGAGGATTGTAGGTTCAAGATCAGCCTCAGCAACATAGCAAGACTCTCAGCAACCTAGTGAGACTCTGTTTCCAAACAAAAAAATAAGTGCTGGGGGTGTAGCTCAGAGATAGAATGCCCCTGG